>CM035173.1:51563921-51583921 GCA_020205615.1 Panax quinquefolius
CCTTAAAGATCTGGAGGCACTTATCTATATGGGAGAAAGTGGAGATATATTCAAACCATAAAAGCCTCAAATATTTCTTCACCCAAAAGGAACTCGACATGTGCTGACGGCGTTGGCTTAAAATTGTTGAAGACTACTGACCATACCATTGATACCATCACGGAAGAAGTGAGCGTGGTAGTAGCAACGTTGAGTAGAAGATCATGCAGCGGGAGCGAGTGCGATGTTGTCGACCTGAGGCCCATTTTTGTGTGATTTACAAAATATGAAGATAGAATTCAAGACTCACGGGGACCCGTGCAATGATATCAAGTATCTGCGTAGAACGACTTTAATTGATAAAGTTAAAGTTGCTCGAGCCAACAGAACCGGGGTGATCTGCGTGATGAAGAAGAGTCTATTCGAGTGAGAATCGATGAAGAAGGAATACTTTGAGTCCACTCCGGACTTTGTGCTCTAACGATTACGATTTGAAATCTGAGATCATGATGGAGCACCTGAATACATCATTTTGAAATCCATCTGGAAGTACCAAAATGTATTGTGATCTTGACATACATTTTGGTGGAATAATATGAAGAGAGATTACGAAGTTTATCTCGAGGTGTTTAACTTGTCGGCGTGTAAAGCGGAGCATCAAGTGCCAAGGGTCCATTGCAACCATTAAGATTCCGAAATGGAAGTGGGAACACATTACCATGGATTTTTTCTGGGTCTTCCATGGTTTCTCAAAGGCGTAGATCTTTATTTGGGTTATTGTTGATAGATTAACTAAGTCTGCTCATTTCTTGCCGAATCGGGAGAATTATTCCTTGAGCGTCTTGCTTCGTATGTGCGTAAATGAGATTGTGAGATTGTATGGCATGCCGATATCCATAGTTTGGATCGTGACCTAAGATTCACTTCACGATTTTGGGTTAGCTTGCAAAAAGCTATGGAGCGCAGATTCTGATTTAGTTGACATACCATCCTCAAGCGGACGGACAATCGGAGAGGACTATTCAAACTCTTGAAGATCTATTAAGACTACGTGTCCTAGACTTGAAAGGGAGTTGGGATAAATATTTACCTTTGGTGGAATTCTCTACTGACAACAGATTATCGAGCAAGTATAGGTGTGGCTCCATTGAAGCATTATATGGAGCGTAAGTGTAAACTCTCCGGTATGTTGGGATGAGGTTGGTGAAGCAACATTGTTGGGACTAGAGTTGAGTACGTATTACTACAAAAAAGATCGAAATGATTAAACAGCGTATACTGAAGCGGCAGCGATCGACAAAGAGTTATCGCGGATCTTCATCGAAAGGGCGTGGAATTTAGTGTTGGGGATCATGTATTGTTGCGTGTTGCTCCATGGAAGGGAGTTACAAGATTTGGGAAGAGAAAAGCTCGATCCATGATTTATTGGTCCATTTGATTCTTGATTGGAGTAGGAAATGTAGCTTTATAGACTCGCGTTACCTCAAGCGTGTCTACGTGTTCATAATGATTTTCATATATCGTGCTCCGTAAATATGTGAAAGACCCGAACCACGTTATTGAGTTAGAACCCGAATGAGATAGGCAGAAGACTTAACGTCACGAGGAGGTACTGTCGAGATCTTGGATAGGAAGGAGCATGTCTTATGTACGAAGGTCGTACCACAAGTGAAGTTTTGTGGAGGAACCATGCTTATTGAGGAAATGACTTGAGAGTTAAAAGCGAAAATGAAGCGAGGTATCCTCACCTTTTGAAACACAGGTCGTCGTCGTCGATTTAGGACAAAATTTCATAAGGAGGGAGGTTGTAAGACCCCAACTTATTATTTAATAAAATTGAATTTCCTCTATTTATTATTTTGAAATAGTAAGGGTTGATTTGATTAATGTGGTTAGTTATGGGTAAAATCACGAAAATATTTCAAATAAGCAAGTGGTAATAAAATATTCATTTTTTATCGGAGAATATTCGTTTGGTGGTGGAATATTCTTGTTGTCGGGGAATATTAAATGCAATGGCGCGACCTTATGTGGGCCCATGCTTGGAAAGTGATTGGATGAAGAAAGCAGCAAATATAAGTTGGTTTATAAATAACGGCGTAGTTATTCTGAATTATCTTGTTGGAATACTGGTTGGTTAAAACATAGTAGCTTGCGGTATTGCACCAATTATTGATTCTTACGTGAAGGCACTACTCGATAATTGTTACGATAATTCTTGTTCAATATTTTATTTTATTGATTGATAATTGCTTGTTGTTGATATTTTATATTATTGTTGTTTTGATAATTGTCATTACGATATTTTCCTTTATCGAATCGATAATTCATATTGTTTGAATAATATTATTAGATAGCATTATTGGCGATGTCTAGAAAGTTACATCTAAGGAGAGGTTTGGTCACTAATTGTGCGGCGATGAGGAGAAATCCTTATTGGAAGCCCCTCTTTCTAGGAGGCGAGTGCGGTTGTCGATATTGTGATTACATAATATTATTTGTGAATAATTAATTATTGATTTATATGATAAGAAAATATATTCATTTATGTGGATATAGATGGAGAAAATTTTAAAGTGACAATTATTGAAAAATTGATATTTTATCTTTTACGATAAAATAATTTATTTAAATATATTATTATATTTTAATAATATAATAATTGTGATATTTTTACAATGAATGTGGGATATATGAATATATGAGGAGAAAGAATATTTTTATTGCAAAAGTTGTTTAAAACATGTTTAAACATGTTTCGTGGACCCCATTCTTGGCGAAATTTGATTATAGCACATAAAATCGTCCAGGTTATCTGGATTTGATTCGATTTATGTTTGGAATTTGGAAAAAAACTTTCTTACTGAAGTTGAAGAAATTAAATTTCCTATGGAATGGACATACGATTTGAATTTTTTACGATAAAAGGGCTATTTATTATGAATTATTGAAGTTACGAAGTTAGGAATAATTAATTTTTGAAGTTTATAATATTTTTAATTAAGAAAAAGCGTTTTCTTATTTATTGTGGGTGGGTGGTGATGTTGTGGGATGGTGGGTGGTGTGCGTAGGAAGTTAAGAAATATTATATTAATATTATATTAAATTTTACTACTTTAGTGTTACAGCGTTTTCACTATAAATAGGGTCTTGGGTTAGAATTGAAAATTACACGAAGCTGAAGTTTTCTCTCTCTATATTATCGAGCATATTCTTGTGAGTATTTTTATACTTTGAGTGTTGCTTATATAGTCTGCAAGTTTCTTGACGTTATATCGATATTCATTAAAGTCTTATTCTTTTCGAGTAAGGGATATTATTTTTTTTTAAAATGATATTATTTCTTCTAATATAATTATCTTGGGAATATTGGTAAGAATTTTCTTGTGAAATTCTTGTCTTTTAGTGTCGAGGTTACTATTCACGTATCTGACCTTTATTCACGTATCTGACACTATTCACGAATACGGCACTATTCACAGAAAAATTAAATTTTCATTTTTTGTCCAAAATATCTATTATGGATACTAGCTTTGATTGTATCCATGTTTTGATCATTCTTGAATTTTACTCATTATGATTATTTATGAAGTATTTTTGAACTTCGGATTGTTTAAAAGTCTGAATCCTTAATATTTGTTCTTTTGTTTCCTTAGGATTCGTTTTCTTTAAAATATTTTTCATCATCCTCGGTCTAAATGATGATATTCTTGAATATCTTTGGCACATGGTGCAAAGATGAATGAATTTTGATGAATATCTTTGGCTAGTAGTCTGAAGATGAATGAATTTTGATGAATATCTTTGGCTAGTAGTCTGCAGAAGATGAGCGGTGTTGAGATGAACATGACCCAGTGATGAATATTTTTGGCTTTATGGTGCGAATGAATATTTGATTCAAGATGAATATTGATTGATGTTATGAGGGATAAAATATTGATGATGGAATTTTAAATTCATAGATTATAGTAGATTTCATTCTCTACGTAACTCTTACATGAATTATTATTTTATTTGCGAATATTGATATGAAACTTGTTATCTATTGTATTTTATCAGATTTTCCTGTTGAAGACTAAAGATAATTTGTTACATATTATCTTAGTCATAATATTTTACTAGGCTAGTTGAGCTCACCCTTTTCCTTTTGTTCCATTTTTCTTCTCGGGAGGCGAGAATGTAGCGAGTACTAGTCGGGGTGTGGAATGATGATTCTAGAAGTTGTTTTAGTAGTCCTCACTATTTTTGTAAAATAATGTATCAATAATTTTAATGAGGACTTATTTGAGTGTGAATATTATGCAGGCGATAATATTTGTATTTAAACTCACAATTTATGTTTATAAGTATTTTGCCCGACAATTGTATTAATAAAATTGTAGTTGTTTACATACCATGTTGTTGACAACTTTCGAATGGGTGATGTATACCTATTTTGAGGGCGTCAGCGAAACCATATGATCTACGGCGGAGATCTTATAGCAAAAAATCGTTGCCATAACCTTATTATGTGTCTGGCATTTGTGTACGTACATTTTCCTATATATATATATAGTTTCGGGATCGGTCAGGACATCGAATGACACTAAAATGCAAATTTTTTTTGCTTTTTTTAAAACAACTAAAAAATAATAAAATTGTATGGGCTCAGAAATTTTCGAAAATCTGATGTTTTGGGTGTGATTTGGATCGTATAACAAAAGCAGGACACTTTGTGTTGTGGAAAAATTCGATTCCATAAATTAACGCCCAAAATAGGTATCGTCACCTATTACAGTGCATGAATGTGGCGCCCCCCAAAAATAGGTATACATCACCCATCTTGAGTACATGAATACATAGTACATAAATCAAATACAACAATTATCTGTTTGTAAGTGTAAAATACAACAAAACATAAGCGAGGTATTAATAAGAATATTGTCATCTAAGGCAATACCCACACTCAAAAGGGAGTCCTCATTACATTTATTATCAGCACTATTTTATAGAATTACGAGGACTCTTAATCTTAACATCTGGAATAGTCACTCCTTTTCAGAGGCTAGTCCAATATATTCTCATTTCTGAAGAAAACGGTGAAAGAAGGGTGAGCTCGGC
Organism: Panax quinquefolius; assembly: GCA_020205615.1. Taxonomy (NCBI): domain Eukaryota; kingdom Viridiplantae; phylum Streptophyta; class Magnoliopsida; order Apiales; family Araliaceae; genus Panax; species Panax quinquefolius. Next base: position 51,569,001 of record CM035173.1, read on the forward strand.
TAGTCCGATGAAATATTATGACTAAGATAATGCGAATAAATTATCATTAGTCTTTAACAATGTTAAGCGATAAAAATCTGATAGACATCAAGTTTAGCTGCGGTGGAACAAACGATCCATTAGAAGAAAATCGAGTGGAGAATAAAATCTACTATCTTACATGGTTTAAAGTGTTTTCATTAATTTTTTATCATTTGAGACTTCGACAATAAATAAACCATCATCTAATCATCCCATATTACGGGCCAGGATATTCATTAAATCATCGATAATTAAGCGTATCTAAACAATCCACAGTGCATAATCGTACCAAAAGCGTCCATCGATGCATTCTGAATACATTGATGACTTTTACCATATCATTTATAACATTACGGTCATAATTATCTGGAATGATCCACAGTAATAATCATACTAAGTCCATGTGCATGCGTAAGCGATGATGACTTTCATTTATAATATCATTATGAGGATGATGACAATGACATAATAATTCAATAAAATAAGTTTAAAATTAATTTATCCGAGAAATTAATAACGTCAAATTATCGGCATGATACTTCTTTGTGGACTAAAATTCAGAATGCTCGGAAGAATATTTTCATGAAAAGATCTTTGGATGAAGCGCCAAATATCGAGATATTCCATTAATTTCATGGAGTATAGAAGCGAAAATTTTAACTTATTGAGTATAATAGAGTATATAAAAGCTATGAATGGATTTTAGCATTGCATGCGGTAATCCCACGATATCTGATTATTTTATAATTTAATAAGGAATGAATCTGAAAGGATCATTCACCGTGCATGTAGTAATCCACGTAGATAGAGTTATTCAGCGAATAATAAAGAATGGAATATGAAGGATTCACCATGCATCGATAGGCTACTTGCAGACGAGTTATTCTAGCGAGAATAATAAATAATGTAACGGTTAATAAATAAGCATACGAGCTGAGGATATTCAACGAATAATAAATAATGGAACCCGGTCAAATTAAGCATACGGAGCATGATATTAAATAATAATAATAAATAATGGAACGAATTCACCATGGCGTAAAGCCTTTGAGAACGGGATATTAAACGAAATTATAAAGAATGGAACGAATTACAGCGAAATTTGCGCAAGCGAGGATATTCAGCAGAATATAAAGAATGGAATAATAGAAGAATTTCACCGTGTATCACGGTACTTACGCATAAGCGAGTTATTCAACATAATAATAAAGAATGGAATAACGAAGAGGTTCACCGTATATGCGATACTTAGCGTAAATAGAGTTATTCAACATAATAATAAAGAATGGAATAACGAAGTTCTCTTACGTGAATACGAAAGAAATAATACCCCTTACCTTAGAAGGCTGGATATTGGAAAAGTGAGGTGCGGACTTCTTTCTTCTTTTCTCTCTATAATTTCTCTCTACAGAGTTTAGGTGAATTAAATAAGAAATAATGAAGGAATAAGCTTACATTTATAGGAGAATGGAATGAATAATAACTAATTCATGAGCGGTCAAGTTGATTTATTTTTAAGCAGACGGTCCGTATTGATTTACTATTAAAACTTAATGACGGTCCATCTTGATTTACTATTAAAACTTTAAACCCGGTGATCCATATTGATTCACTATTATAACTTTCCACCAACGAAGTCCATATTGATTCTTATTATAACTTTCCACGGTGGTCCGTATTGATGATTCCTTATATTGACTTCCAGCAAATAATGCAGCGAAAAATTAGCACATCTCCTCGTGGAATAATATTGTACCCAAAAATGATTTGGGTAGAAAAAAATATATTTTTACGGTGAATAGTATCTAAGTGAATAATAACTTTTAGAGTGAATAGTAATGAATTAAATGAATAGTACTTTAGACACGAAAAGTGCCGAATACCCGATTGAACAATATAACCTCCAGGACGTCAATTATTATCGAAATAAATATGGATTTCTACTAACCTTATTAATTTCCACCTGATGGAACTATCAATTTCATCTTTAATCGACAACGACTTATTCATCATTAATATTATAACTCACTGATATTTAACAACGAGGTCGTTCCCGGAAAGGGGCTTTCGATAAGGATATCTCCTATATATAGCGTAGCGATTAGGTGACGAACCTCTCCTTGTGCGAACTTACAGACATTGTAAATGTTGTAATTTAATAATATGAACAACTTTATCGTCTCAATTATTGATTTAATAATATATCATATTATTATCACGGATGATCTTTGTGACAATAATCGAATCGATAATATGAGAGATATGATCAAACGATTCTTGTAGCAATAATTGAGTATAAGCGAATGACTTCTTAAGTAAGCATCGATAACGATCTGTATGTCTTTCTTATGTAACCACAGCATTCTTCTGTACTTTTACTCTTTGGGTAGTTCAATAGTTTTAACGGTAACACTTCCCGCAGTTATTTTTATAAAAGATAATTACATCGTTTTTCTTCTTACTACGACAATACCTACTTAGTTAATGGGGTCCACTTTGATGATTGTCTTGAGTCGTGCGAATATTCCACTGTTAAAGCGAATATTCCCAGACCAATCGAATATTATATAACCACTTGCTTACTTTGCAAAATTTATAAATATTACCTGATATAACATTATATTATATCCACACCATAATATTCAAAAATATAATTAGAGAAAATTAATCTTTATTCATGAAAGTTGGGGTCTTAACCTCCCTTCTTTATGAAATTTAGTCCTCAAAATTAGAATTCGTGCACGATATATCGAAGAGGTGATTATTTCTTGACTTCATCTTAGATTCTAACTCGGGTCATTTCTTCCACATCGTGGTTTCTCCATGAAAACTTTGACTTGAGGTATAACCTTGGGCGTATAATCATGTTTGATGATAAAGCATATACTTTATAACAATCTTATTCATTTATTAATAAAAAAGTATTAATTTATTAAAGGCTTTTAATTATCTACGTGATCTTTGTTTTATAATATGTGATAAACCCATAGTTTTAAGCGATGCTTTTAGAATAATGATGATGATCATTCTAATGAGATCTAAATTCTTAGAAAGCTTAAAACTAAAATAGTTCCCAATCGTTGGATTACTAAATTGGGGATTAGTGAATCCGGATAGATTGAATACATCGTTCTTCTTTCGTTGGATGAGGATGATTGATCTCATGATCATTTGTGTGGAACACTAAAAGCAGTATGTAGGTGCTTATTAGAAATAAGTTCCTTTGAGCATTGGCTCATTAAGGAATACCTAATGGAGTTTTACTTGCTGTCGATAGGAATTCTGTAGTGATAGTAGTCTGAGTGATCCTTGGACTTGAGATCATCATAGTATCTTGTGTATGATGAGTTATACTTTGACTTATTCATTAAGACCCTTAGGGTATATCAAAGGGTATGCTTGGGTATAATAAGTTGTGCATGGAGATAATGTATGATCGATAAAGAATCTACCACTTCTAATAAAGAGAAATGTCTATGTGATTAGATAAATGACAACCCGATGTAGTCCTTGGCGAAAGCGAATGAAATTAGAAAGGTTTCTAATTTGCATTATTTGGAGTTGTGCATTTAAGGATCGAAATCATATAATTAAATAAAATAAGACTTGTGATAATTCCATGTCTTATATTTAATTGGGACATTGTATGGTGGAAGGATTGAATTGTCTGATAACTATTTACTCGAAAGGTTCTTTTATGATTAATGTTGAAATCTATATTATCTGGAAAATGCGTTGATTGATCATTTGGGAGGCTTATCCTATTGTAGAATAAATATTATTTATTTAAATAAATTAATTGTTTAATTTATTTATTTAAATAAGATTAAATTATTCAATTGATTTATTCACAATAGGTTTAATATGGAGAACACAAAGGTTACACCATAAAAGGAAGAATAATTATTTAAGAAGTTAATGGCATAATCGTAATAATATGTTATGTATATTTAATTTAATCTATGGTGATAGAATAAATTAAATAGCTTAATATTATTATTTAATATTTTAGAAATATTAAATATAAATTAATAAGAGGAGTCTTATTAATATTATTACAATTATTATTATTTTAATTTCTAAAAGAGTTTAGGAATTAATTTAATATAAGTACTCGTTTTTATTCTAATTGGATTAGGAAGGAAAATTAGTTAAAGGAATTTAATTAATTATCCTAATAAGATTAGGGAGCTTAATTAATTAAAGAATTTAATTAATTAAATAAATCCTTATTCCTAATTGTTAAGGTTGGTTGCCCACATATATAAATAAGAGTCTTATTATGGGTGGTGGGGGTTGTTGACTTTTTTCTGACATCTGTACGTAATTCCGATTGTTGGAGAATGCGTACCTTTTACATAGAGATAGAAAAACTAGGGTTTTAGCGAATACCCATCTTCTTGAATCTTTATTATTCCTTGGTGGATCACCTCTGAGAGGCCAAACATTTGGGTGGCTAGCGTTGATCGAAGGAAGGAACAAAACCGGTGGATTGAGTTGAGCGAAAGGATTGGAGGTGAACTTGTACGAGAAACTTCGATCTTGAGGGTATGATTTTATTCTTTATCTTTTCGTTTAATTAATAATTGTGCGTAAAGGGTGATCAAGGGTATATGGTTTGTAAAATTTTTTTAACTCTACGATTTTTACGCGTTTTAGCTTTTTTTATGCAATTTGATTGCGTTTCTTGAATATTCTGAAACTAACGATGGCATCGAGCCAAACCTTTATCTGAATTATTAATTGTTTTAATTTGATATGTATATTGATATATGTTTAGAACAATTTAATTGGGCATAATTTTATTGTATAAAATTTATTAAAAAAAAAAAAAAAAAAAATTAAATTTAATGCATAAAATTTGTTTTTACTTTACTTTAAACAAACAAGCTTGGTTCGATATATCTCACGTGGCCTGGTTAATCCTTGGATATGGTATTGATTAATATATATATATATATATAATTTATAAAAGTTCATATATTATTTTGTATATATATATATTATATTTTATATATAAATATATATATATAAAGCTTGATTAAATAATATAATATATATATATATATATATATATATATTATAATTATAATATATTTATATTAATATTTATAATAAAATTTATATTATATATATTATTATTATTATATATATATTTATATATATATATATATATAATTTCTTTTGAATTTTTATAATTAAATATATATTTATTTATTTTAAAATAAAAAGTTTATTTAATTTTAAAATAAAGTTTATTTTAATTTTAAAATTAAATTTTATTATTTAATTTTAAAATTAAATTTTATTTAACTGATTAAATTGAATTGGAATTTGTTAAATAAAGGTTTATTTAGAATGAAATTCTTTTTTTTTCTTAAATAAAGGAGTTTATTTAGATATGAAATAAGATTTCATATTATTGAAAAATAAAGTTTATTTGTGAATAGGAAAATGAAAATCAAATTTTTCCTTAAATAAAGGAGTTTATTTAGATATGAAATAAGATTTCATATTATTATTGAAATAAAGGTTTATTTGTGAATAGGAAAGAAGAATCAAGTGTTTCCTTTAATAAAGATTTTTTTTACATGGAATTGGATTCCATAATTAATTAAAATAAAGGTTTATTTTGATTAAAGATTTTGATTAAAATAAAATAGTTTATTTTATTCAAAATTGGATAAATTAAAATAAAATAGTTTTATTTTGATTTAAATTTGGATTAAAATAAAGGAGTTTATTTTGATTCAAAATAGATTTTATCTTAACTAAATTTGCCCATTAAATGATATCGATATATATATTAAATGTTTATTATTAAGTAGATATGAATGTTATTTATTGATCGTATGGTGATGTGTATGATAATAAATGGGATTGATTATGAATTATTGACCCGATATGATTGGATTTTATTTTAGTTGGATGCATGAATGTATGGGTTTTATTAAATGGAATTACTGCGTACCTCGTCTTCTCTAATTTTTCTTAATATAAATTCTATCTCCTCTCTATGTACTTCCCCTTGGCTTGCGATCGAGGTTTCTATTTATTTTAAATAGTTTTGTAATAGGAATAGTTAGAATTAATTTTGAAAAATTGGAGATCGAGAAAGCGAGGCGCTTGAAGACCGTTTGTAATGGAGCAGGGTTTAAATGTAATAGTTATATTTAAATATTATTTCTTGCACCCTAGGGTTTGACCTTTTGGTTCACTTGGTGGCTCTAGTGAACGAAAGCTAGAATAAAAAGTCCATAATCAATCAAGGTAGAATATAGTATTACATATATATGCATCTTATACTATATATATATATATATTATATAAACATGCTTAGCATGTTCATTAATATATATAGCGTATTTTATATATATATATATAAATGCATGCTAAACAAGATGAGACAAATTAATAACAAACCCCTCGATTTTTTTATATTAAGTCTAAGCGTTCAAAGATATTTGGAATATCGAGCATTAAGCCTTCTAGCATGATAAAATTAATAGAGTATTAAATATTTAATATGAGTTTGTTGTGTCACCACAAAGCAAGTATTAAGTATTTAAGATGTTAATTTATCACATTTGATGCTTATAAAGAAAATTGAACAATATTGTTTTGTTGTGTCACCACAAGGATGATATTTTCTTTTTGAATATATGGAGTGCTAGGTTGGACTTAACTTGGATAATTTTGATTGGATGTACCACCACTTGATCAAAAAATAATCTAAGAGCAAAAGAAAAGGAGTTGCGTAGTTGATGTAATTGACAAAAGTTGTCTACTATTTATTTATATATAGTTTGTTGTGTCACCACAAGGCTATATACATTTGAAATGGGATCCTTATTCTCACTAGCAAATCTTTAATTAGATTTTGCTAGAACTATATAAGTGAGGTAATATAGTTTGAAGAAAATAGTGGGAGATACCAATTTAAAACAAGACCTAAATTTATTTTGGTAATTAATAAAAGAATGTATGTTAAAATGTTGTTAATTACAAATTCATTTACAAATTTTACAATGTCTAAAATTACTATCATTTAAAGCATATTAGATGCTAAATTAACGGGGCCAAGATTAAGCGGTTGGTTAAGAAATTTGAGAATAGTTCTCATGGTGAAAAAGCTATCTTATATCCATATCGCTATCCTCCTGCAATAGTTGCAGAACAATGCCTCGAGGAAGAGATTGCTACTTTTAGAAAGTGGCGAGATGATGCATGATTAGCTCGATGCATCATGCTGCTCGCATCCATGATGATGAGAGAGCTTGACGTCGACGTGAAACTATGGATGCTCTACTATATTCTGCACATCAGTAGTTGATGGTGAGGAAAATGGGGCCCGATAGATATCGGATATCTAAGGAGCTCTTAGATCTAGAATGATGATGACACTTCTGATGCAGAGATAAAAGTTCTTAACATAATCAATTTGATTGATCGATTAGGATGACGAGGTTTTGTCGTGGATGGAGAGTTGAGCGAATTTGATCTTGCACTCACTCCGGACTCCTTTCACAATTGTTGTGAATTTTTCATATGAACAAGCTAGATATCGACCTCGTTGATTTGTAACATGTTGAAAAATGTTGAAGTCACTTTCGACGAAGAAAGACCATGTCTTCTTGGTAGGGGCCAAGGATCTTACGAAAGAAGAGCGATTCAAAGAAGGTAAATAGAAAGGCATAAACAAAGGATAATAAGAACAAAGCGATCACGGATAGCAAAGGTTTGCTTCCTTTGCAATAAGCACAGGACCTTTGGAAAGAAAAAGCGAGAAGCATCTTGCGAGAGGCTAACGAAAGAAGCTTAGTGAAGTTTGATTACAAATCTGATTTTTGTTCATGATTTAAAATAAATTTTTCTTTAAATCGAGGTTCTACTTGGGTATTGGATCTGACTTTGGTTATCATAAATATAGATTTATGAAGGGACCAAGCGAGTAGAAAGCTAAACAAATATAAGTAATCTATGTGTGGAAAATGAAGCAAAGGTTGCCATATTAGCCATAGAAACTTATAGTTTAGCAATGCTACTGAAGCAAATCTATTAAGTCGATAAGTTGTTATTGTATTCCGGTTCTTGTTAAAAACATTATTTCCATTTTATTGTTGAATGATGAAATCTTTGGTATTATAATTAAGAACAATTGTTGTTACATTTATAATAATAATGTTTTGTATAGAAGCTGGAATATTACTTAATAAATTTTGTATACTTGACTTACGTGAAAATAATTTTGCATATTGAACAAACTAGTATAAGAAAAGAGATGATCATTGAAAGAGTTGAATGTGTGTATTTGCTAAAATACAAGTGTGAATTATTTGAAAGGTTCAAAAATTGAAAAGTGAAACAAAATTGGCAAAGTATTAAGATTCTTTGATTAGATCGAGGAATAAATACTTGTGCGATAAGTTTCTAGATCATCTCAAATGGTTTTCTCATAATGGACACCTCTCGATCTGTGATAATTGATTGATGTATACGAAAGGAAAAATCGTACCTTGTTGGACATAGTGCGGTCCATAATGATTTTACTGACATTCCGGTATCCTTACAGGATCATGTCCTAGAAATGGTTGCATATCTACGAAAAAGTAACCTCAAAATCCATTTGAGACTCCATAAAAGTTATGGGCGGGGAGGATTCTAATCTTAAGTATGTTAAGATAAGGGTTGTCGACTTATGTGAAAAGGTTTGAAGGATAAAGCTTGGGACAAGATTTGACAAATCTGATTTGTGGGACATCTAAAAGTAAGTTTAGGGTATATGTTCTATAATCTACTTAGCAAAAGGTGTTTATTCTGAAACACCATTTTCCTTACAAAGATAAAGGTGTTTATCATTGAAGGGGCTAGTGGGAGGATAATAGATCTTGAAGAGTTCAAGAACCACAAAAAACTTAAAGTCGAATAAGAGGAACACATATAGATAGACCTGTTATACCACAATGAGATAAATAAATCTAGAATAGTCTGAAGATACAGGAGGTATGGATTCATCATGGATGATGATGATGAGGTGCATCATCATAGAAGATGATGATCGAGAGTACATTCGATGAGAAGAATGTTGAAAGTGTACAAAAGATCAAAAGAGTTTGATTTTATCAAAAGCAAGAATGATTAGGGCGTCGTCGTGACATTTCTAGTATTATATGTTGATATCTACGGATGAGGAATGACATACCAATCTTCTGATCGGTAAAGATAAAGTTGTCTAAACATTCCTCCATGAATGATTTGGGAAGAGTATCTTAATTGGGGATAAAATCTATATAGATAGATTTAAGAGGATGCTCGACTTAACCCGAGGAGCGTATATTCATTTGATCTTTAAAAGTCGTTTAGCATGGCAAACTCAAGAGATGTCTCGTGTTGATGAGCTATGGGTGTATCTCTCTTAATAGTCCCCACAGACTCACGAAAGAGGTCGCATGAGTGACGATCATGTATATGATGAAATGTCGAGACACGATGTTGATCGGTCGTATTATGGAGAAGTTCACTATGAGTCGGTGAAAAACATCTTAAAGTGTGCTTAGCAAGCACTAAGGATGTGATCATATTCATGGTGGGTCTAAATTAAAACTAGAGGCTTTAGGACTCAAGTTTTTCAGACGAACCAAGATGACGAAAAAATCACTTTAAGGTAAAGCGTTATCTTGAGCAGGTGGTGCGATGAATTGGAAAGGTTCAAGCAATGAAAAGAGTTCTTTGGTTTAGTGATAAAGACAAAGTATATAGCTATAAATGAAGGCTACCAAGTTGATTGTTTGGATTAAAAGTTCATTCTGAGAACTAGGAATAGTTCTAAGTCTCATCTTGGATCTAAACATGTGTTGTGGCACTTTCGTTTGATTATTAGAATCATTGAAGATGGGAAATCACTATAGAGATAGTGGACTCTCATGAACAACATTACATATCCATTAACTAAACTTATCCAACGGCGGGATAATCGTCACTTAGAAGAAGAGTATGAGATACCATGACGATTGGCTTTAGTGCAGTGGGAGATTGAAAGTAGTATGCACAAAGCGATCATGTTTGATGATAAAGCGTATACTTTGTAACAATCTTATTCATTTATTAATAAAAAGTATTAATTTATTAAAGGCTTTTAATTATCTACGTGATCTTTGTTTTATAATATGTGATAAACCCATAGTTTTAAGCAATGCTTTTAGAATAATGATGATGATCATTCTAATGAGATCTAAATTCTTAGAAAGCTTAAAACTAAAATAGTTCCCAATCGTTGGATTACTAAATTGGGGATTAGTGAATCCGGATAGATTGAGTACATCGTTCTTGCTTTCGTTGGATGAGGATGATTGATCTCATGATCATTTGTGTGGAACACTAAAAGCAGTATATGTAGGTGCTTATTAGAGAATAAGTTCATTTGAGCATTGGCTCGCTAAGGAATACCTAATGGAGTTTTATTTGCTGTCGATAGGAATTCTGTAGTGATAGTAATCTGAGTGATCCTTGGACTTGAGATCATCGTAGTATCTTGTGTATGATGAGTTATACTTTGACTTATTCCTTAAGACCCTTAGGGTATATCAAAGGTATGCTTGGGTATAATAAGTTGTGCATGGAGATAATGTATGATCGATAAAGAATCTACCACTTCAATAAAGAGAAATGTCTATGTGATTAGATAAATGACAACCCGGTAGTCCTTGGCGAAGAGAATGAAATTAGAAAGGTTTTCTAATTTGCATTATTTGGAGTTAATGCATTTAAGGATCGAAAATACATATAATTAAATAAAATAAGACTTGTGATAATTCCATATCTTATATTTAATTGGGACGTTGTATGGTGGAAGGATTGAATTATCACGTAACTATTTACTCGAAAGGTTCTTTTATGATTAATGTTGAAATCTATATTATCTGGAAAGTGGATTGATACATTTAGGGAAACATCCTATTGTAGAATAAATATTATTTATTTAAATAAATTAATTGTTTAATTTATTTATTTAAATAAGATTAAATTATTCTAATTGATTTATTCACAATAGGTTTAATATGGAGAACCTAAAGGGTCACACCATAAAAGGAAGAATAATTATTTAAGAAGTTAATGGCATAATCGTAATAATATGTTATGTATATTTAATTTAATCTATGGTGATAGAATAAATTAAATAGCTTAATATTATTATTTAATATTTTAGAAATATTAAATATAAATTAATAAGAGAGTCTTATTAATATTATTACAATTATTATTATTATTTAATTTCTAAAAGAGTTTAGGAATTAATTTAATATAAATACTCTCATTTATTCTAATTGGATTAGGAAGGAAAATTAGTTAAAGGAGTTTAATTAATTATCCTAATAAGATTAGGGAGCTTAATTAATTAAAAGAATTTAATTAATTAAATAAATCCCAATTCATTAATTGTTAAGGTGGTTGCTTGATATATAAATAAGAGGAGTCTTATTATGGGTGGTGGGGGTTGTTGACTTTTTGACATCTGACGTAATAATTCGATTTGTTGGAGAGTGCGCTCTTTTTACATAGAGATAGAAAAACTAGGGTTTGAGCCGACCACCCATCTTCTTGAATCTTTTATTATCCTTGGTGGATCACCTCTGAGGGCCAAACACTTGGGTGGCTAACGTTGATCGAAGGAAGGAACCAAACCGGTGGATTCGAGTTGAGCGAAAAGGTTTGGAGGTGAACTTGTACGAGGAAGCTTCGATCTTGAGGTATGATTTTATTCTTTATCTTTTCGTTTAATTAATAATTGTGCATAAAGGGTGATCAAGGGTATATGGTTTGTAAAATTTTTAAACTACGATTTTTACTACGTTTTAGCACTTTTTTTGCAATTTGATTGCGTTCTTGAATATTACAAAACTAACGGTGGCATCGAGCCAAACCTTTATCACAAATTATTAATTGTTTTAATTTGATATGTATATTGATATGTGTTTAGAACAATTTAATTGGGCATAATTTTATTATATAAAATTTAAAAAAAAAAAAAAAAAAAAAAAAATTTTTTTTTTTTTAAATTTTATTTATTTGCTTTGGATAGAATTGAGAATTTGGTAATTGAATTGTTTAAATTGTGTGATTTTTATTATCATGATAGATTATTATTAATATATAATATCCGTTTATTTGAGTATGAATATATAAAAAAGTGAAAATCATTAATTATATATTGCGTATATATATATATATTATATATATATATTATATTATAATATATATATATTATATATTATATATATATATATATATATATATATATATATATATATATATATATATATATATATATATATATATATATATATATATATATATATATATATATATATATTTATATATAAAAATATAATTTATTTAAAATAAAAAGTTAAAAATAAAATAAAAGTTTATTTTAATTTTAAAATAAAAGGTTTATTTTAATTTTAAAATTAAATTTCATGCTAACTAATTAGAGTTGGAATTGGATTCATGATAACTAATTGGAGTTGAAATTGGATTATATTTCCTTAAATAAAGGAGTTTATTTAGATATGAAATTAGATTTCATATTATTCAAAATAAAAGAGTTTATTTGTGAATAGGAAAAAGAATCAGTAATTTCCTTAAATAAAGGAGTTTATTTAGATATGAAATAAGATTTCATATTATTCAAAATAAAGGAGTTTATTTGTGAATAGAGTTTATCAATTGTTCCTTAAATAAAGGAAAGAATGTGTTTTTAAAAAATTAATAAAAATAAAGGAGTTTATTTTGAATAGGAAAGAGAATTTTTCCTTTAATATGGAATTGGATTCCATAATTAATTAAAATAAAGGAGTTTATTTTGATTAAAGATTTTGATTAAAATAAAATAGTTTATTTTATTCAAAATTGGATAAATTAAAATAAAATAGTTTTATTTTGATTTAAATTTGGATTAAAATAAAGGAGTTTATTTTGATTCAAAATTAGATTTTATCTTAACTAAATTTGCCCATTAAATGATATCAATATATATATTAAATGTTTATTATTATGTAAGATGAATGTTATTTATTGATCGTATGGTGATGTGTATGATAATAAATGGGATTGATTATGGATTATTGACGATGTGATTGGATTTTATTTTAGTTGGATGCGTGAATGTATGGGTTTTATTAAATGGGGCAATGCGTACCTCGTCTTCTCTAATTTTTCTTAATGTAAATTCTATCTCCCTCTATGTACTTCCCTTGGCTGGCGATCGGGTTTCTATTTATTTTAAATAGTTTTGTAATAGGAATAGTTAGAATTAATTTTGAAAAATTGGAGATCGAGGAAGCGAGGCGCTTGAAGACCCGTTTGTAATGGAGCAGGGTTTAAATGTAATAGTTATATTTAAATATTATTTCTTGCACCCCTAGGGTTTGACCTTTTGGTTCACTTGGTGGCTCTAGTGAACCAAACTAGAATAAAAGTCCATAATCAATCCGGGTAGAATATAGTATTCTATATATAAATATGCTTATACTATATATATATATATTATATGAAAACATGCTTAGCATGTTTCATTAATATAATAGCGTATATTTATATATATATATATAAATGCATGTATTAAGCAAGATGAGACAAATTAATAACAAACCCTCGATTTTTATATTAAGTCCTAAGCGTTCGAAGATATTTGGAATATCGAGCGTCAAGCCTTCTAGCATGATAAAATTAATAGAGTATTAAATATTTAATATGAGTTTGTTGTGTCACCACAAAAATGAGTATTAAGTATTTAAGATGTTAATTTATCACATTTGATGCTTATAAAGAAAATTGAACAATATTGTTTTGTTGTGTCACCACAAGGATGATATTTTCTTTTTTGAATATATGGAGTGCTAGGTGGACTTAACTTGGATAATTTTGATTGGATGTGCCACCACTTGATCAAAATAATCTAAGAGGCAAAAAGAAAAGGAGTTGCATAGTTGATGTAATTGACAAAAGTTGTCTACCTATTTATTTATATATAGTTTGTTGTGTCACCACAAAGGCTATATACATTTGAAATGGGATCCTTATTCTCACTAGCAAATCTTTAATTAGATTTTGCGAACTATATAAGTGAGGTAATATAGTTTGAAGAAAATAGTGGGAGATACCAATTTAAAACAAGACCTAAATTATTTTGGTAATTAATAAAAGAATGTATGTTAAAATGTTGTTAATTACAAATTCATTTCTGAAATTTTACAATGTCTAAAATTACTATCAACTGCGAAGCATATTAGATGCTAAATTAACGAAATAGAATTAAGCGGATTGGTTAAGGAATTTGAGAATAGTTCTCATGGTTTGAAAAGCTATCTTATGTCATATCGCTTTATCCACCGCATAGTTGCGAACAATGCCTCTGAGGAAGAGATTGCTACTTTTAGAAAGTGGCGAGATGATGCCTGATTGGCTCGATGCATCATGCTGCGCATCCGTGAAATAACGAGCTTGACGTCGACGTGAAACTATGGATGCTCTACTATATTCACGCACATCAGTAGTTGATGGTGAGGAAAATGGGGCTGATAGATATCGGATATCTAAGGAGCTCTTAGATCTAGAATGGCCAATGACACTATAGTGCAGATAAAAGTTCTTAACATAATCAATTTGATTGATCGATTAGGACAACGAGTTTTTGTCGTGGATGGAGAGTTGAGCGAGATTTGATCTTGCACTCACTCCGGACTCCTTTCACAATTGTTGTGAATTTTTCATATGAACAAGCTAGATATCGACCTCATTGATTTGCTTAACATGTTGAAAAATGTTGAGAGTCACTTTCAACCAGAAAGACCAAGTCTTCTTGGTAGGGGCCAAAGGATCTTACGAAAGAAGAGCGATTC
>CM035173.1:51588921-51774086 GCA_020205615.1 Panax quinquefolius
ATTTTGATTCGGATGTGCCACCACTTGATCAAAATAATCTAAGAGGCAAAATCTGAGGAGTTGCATAGTTGATGTAATTGACAAAAGTTGTCTACCTATTTATTTATATATAGTTTGTTGTGTACTTACCAAAGGCTATATACATTTGAAATGGGATCCTTATTCTCACTAGCAAATCTTTAATTAGATTTTGCGAACTATATAAGTGAGGTAATATAGTTTGAAGAAAATAGTGGGAGATACCAATTTAAAACAAGACCTAAATTATTTTGGTAATTAATAAAAGAATGTATGTTAAAATGTTGTTAATTACAAATTCATTTACGAATTTTACAATGTCTAAAATTACTATCAACTGCGAAGCATATTAGATGCTAAATTAACGGGGCCAAGAATTAAGCGGATTGGTTAAGGAATTTGAGAATAGTTCTCATGGTGAAAAAGCTATCTTATGTCATAATCGCCTATCCTGCAATGGTTGCGAGACAATGCCTCTGAGGAAGAGATTGCTACTTTTAGAAAGTGGCAAGATGATGCCTGATTAGCTCGATGCATCATGCTTTCGCATCCATGAGTAACGAGCTTGTCGACATGAAACTATGGATGCTCTCTACTATATTCACCTGCATCAAGTAGTTGATGGTGAGGAAAATGGGGCGATAGATGTCGAGATATCTAAGGAGCTCTTCCGATCTAGAATGGCCAGATGACACTACTAATGCAGACAAAAAGTTCTTAACATAATCAATTTGATTGATCGATTAGGACAAGCGGTTTTTGTCATGGATGGAGAGTTGAGCCAAGATTTGATCTTGCACTCACTCCGGACTCCTTTCACAATTGTTGTGAATTTTTCATATGAACAAGCTAGATATCGACCTCATTGATTTGCTTAACATGTTGAAAAATGTTGAGAGTCACTTTCAACCAAGAAAGATCAAGTCTTCTTGGTAGGGGCCAAAGGATCTTACGAAAGAAGAGCGATTCAAAGAAGGTAAATAGAAAGGCATAAACAAAGGATAATAAGAACAAAAGCGTCACGGATAGCAAAGGAGTTTGCTTCCACTACAATAAGCACAGACCTTTGGAAAGAAAGCTGCGAGAAGCATCTTGCGAGGCTAACGAAAGAAGCTTAGTGAAGTTTGATTACAAATCTGATTTTGTTCATGATTTAAAATAAATTTTTCTTTAAGTCGAGGTTCTACTTGGGTATTGGATCTGAGACTTTGGTTATCATAAATATAGATTTATGAAGGGACCAAGCGAAGTAGAAAGCTAAACAAATATAAGTAATCTATGTGTGGAAAATGAAGCAAAGGTTGCTGCATTAGCTATAGAAACTTATAGTTTAGCACTGCCTACGGGCAAATCTATTAAGTCGATAAGTTGTTATTGTATTCCGGTTCTTGTTAGAAACATTATTTCCGTTTTATTGTTGGACAATAAAATTTTTGGTATTATAATTAAGAACAATTGTTGTTCTATTTATAATAATAATGTTTTGTATAGAAATGAAATATTACTTAATAAATTTTGTATACTTGACTTACATGAAAATAATTTTGCAAATTGAACAAATTAGTATAAGAAAAGGAGATGATCATTCAAAGAGTTGAATGTGTGTATTTGCTGAAATACAAGTGTGAATTATTTGAAAGGTTCAAAGAATTCAGAGAAGTGAAACAAATTGGCAAAGTATTAAGATTCTTTGATTAGATCGAGGAATAAATACTTGTGCAATAAGTTTCTAGATCATCTCAAATGGTTTTCTCATAATGGACACATCTCGATACATAATAATTGATTGATGTATCTGAAAGGAAAAATCGTACCTTGTTGGACATAGTGCGGTCCATAATGATTTTCTGACATTCCGGTATCCTTACAGGATAATGTCACAGAAATGGTTGCATATCTCTACGAAAATGGTAACCTCAAAATCCGGCCCATTGAAGACTCCATAAAAGTTATGGACGGGGAGGATTCCTAATCTTAAGTATGTTAAGATAAGGGGTTGTCCACTTATGTGAAAAGGTTTCAAAGGATAAGCTTGGGACAAGATTTGACAAGTGTCGATTTGTGGGACATCCTAAAAGTAAGTTTAGGGTATATGTTCTATAATCCTACTTAGCAAAAGGTGTTTGTTCTGAAACACGCATTTATTCTAAGATAAAGGTGTTTATCATTGAAGGGGCTAGTGGGAGGATAATAGATCTTGAAGAGTTCAAGAACCACAAAACACTTTATAAGTCGAATAAGAGGAACACAGTAGATGACCTATTGTACCACCAGATAAATAAATCGGAAATAATCTAGAATACCTAGGAAATGATACATCTAGGATGTATGGATTCATCATGGATGATGATGATGATGAGTAAGTGTTGTCATAGAGAAATGATGATCAAGTTTCTCAAAAAATGGACATTCGATGAAATGATAAAAGAGTTTTTATCAAAAAATAAGAATGAACCTAGTGTGTACAAAAAGATTGGATTGGGAGCGTCGTGACATTCCTAGTATTATATGTTGATATACTACGGATGAGGAATGACATACCAATGCTACTGATCGATAAAGATAAAGTTGTCTAAACATTCCTCCATGAATGATTTGGAAGAGTATCTTAATTGGGGATATAAATCTATATAGATAGATTTAAGAGGATGCTCGACTTAACCCGAGCGTATATTCATTTGATGCTAAAAAGTCGTTTAGCATGGCAAACTCAAGAGATGTCTCATGTTGATGAGCTATGGAGTGTATCTCTCTTAATAGTCCCCAGACTCCACGAAAGAGATCGCATGAGTGACAATCATGTATGCAATGAAATATCTGAGACACGATGTTGATCGGTCGTATTATGGAGAAGTTCACTATGAGTCGGTGAAAAACATCTTAAAGTGCTTAGCAAGGCACTAAGGATGTGATCATATTCATGGTGGGTCTAAATTAAAACTAGAGGCTTATGAGGACTCAAGTTTTTTGAGACGGACCAAGGCGACGAAAAATCCACTTTAAGGTAAAGCGTTACCTTGAGCAGGTGGTGCGATGAATTGGAAAGGTTCCAAACAACAAAAGAGTTCTTTGGTTTAGTGATAAAGACAAAGTATATAGCTATAAATGAAGGCTGCCAGTTGATTGTTTGGATTAAAAGTTCATTCTGAGAACTAGGAATAGTTCTAAGTCTCATCTTGGATCTAAACATGTGTTGTGGCACTTTCATTTGATTATTAGAATCATTGAAAGATGGGAAATCACTATAGAGATAGTGGACTCTCATGAACAACATTACATATCCATTAACTAAAGCTTATCCAACAACGGGATAATCGTCACTTAGAAGAAGAGTATAAGATACCATGACGATTGGCTTTAGTGCAAGTGGGAGATTGAAAGTAGTATGCACACAAGCCAATCATGTTTGATGATAAAGCATATACTTTGTAACAATCTTATTCATTTATTAATAAAAAGTATTAATTTATTAAAGGCTTTTAATTATCTACATGATCTTTGTTTTATAATATGTGATAAACCCGTAGTTTTAAGCAATGCTTTTAGAATAATGATGATGATCATTCTAATGAGATCTAAATTCTTAGAAAGCTTAAAACTAAAATAGTTCCCAATCGTTGGATTACTAAATTGGGGATTAGTGAATCCGGATAGATTGGTACATCGTTAACTTACTTTCATTGGATGAGGATGATTGATCTAATGATCATTTGTGTGGAACACTAAAAGCAAGTATGTAGGTGCTTATTAGAGAATAAGTTCCTTTGAGCATTGGCTACATTAAGGAATACCTAATGGAGTTTTATTTGCTGTCGTCGATAGGAATTCTGTAGTGATAGTAGTCTGAAGTAATCCTTGGACTTGAGATCATCATAGTATCTTGTGTATGATGAGTTATACTTTGACTTATTCCTTAAGACCCTTAGGGTATATCAAAGGGTATGCTTGGGTATAATAAGTTGTACATGGAGATAATGTATGATCGATAAAGAATCTACCACTTCTAATAAAAGAAGATGTCTATGTGATTAGATAAATGACAACCCGATGAGTCCTTGGCGGCGAATGAAATTAGAAAGGAGTTTCTAATTTGCATTATTTGGAGTTGTGCATTTAAGGATCGAAATACATATAATTAAATAAAATAAGACTTGTGATAATTCCATGTCTTATATTTAATTGGGACATTGTATGGTGGAAGGATTGAATTATGCGGTAACTATTTACTCAAAGGTTCTTTTATGATTAATGTTGAAATCTATATTATCGGAAAGTCGTTGATCATTGGGAGAACTTATCCTATTGTAGAATAAATATTATTTATTTAAATAAATTAATTGTTTAATTTATTTATTTAAATAAGATTAGAATTATTCTAATTGATTTATTCACAATTAGGTTTAATATGGAGAACCTAAAGGGTCACACCATAAAAGAAGAATAATTATTTAAGAAGTTAATGGCATAATCGTAATAATATGTTAAGTATATTTAATTTAATCTATGGTGATAGAATAAATTAAATAGCTTAATATTATTATTTAATATTTTAGAAATATTAAATATAAATTAATAAGAGAGTCTTATTAATATTATTACAATTATTATTATTTTAATTTCTAAAAGAGTTTAGGAATTAATTTAATATAAATACTCTCATTTATTCCTAATTGGATTAGGAAGGAAAATTAGTTAAAGAGTTTAATTAATTATCCTAATAAGATTAGGGAGCTTAATTAATTAAAAGAATTTAATTAATTAAATAAAACCCAATTCCTTAATTGTTAAGGTGGGTTGCCCACATCTATAAATAAGAGGAGTCTTATTATGGGTGATATGGGTTGTTGACTTTTCAACATACGTAATAATTCAATTGTTGGAGAATACACCTTTTATAGAGATAGAAAAACTAGGGTTTGAGCTAACACCCCATCTTCTTGAATTTTTTTCTTCCTTGGTGGATCACCTCTGAGGCCAAACATTTGGGTGGCTAACGTTGATCGAAGGAAGGAACCAAACCGGTGGATTCAAGTTGAATCTGAAAAGGATTTGGAGGTGAACTTGTACGAGGAAGCTCGATCTTCAAGGGTATGATTTTATTCTTTATCTTTTTCGTTTAATTAATAATTATGCATAAAGGGTGATCCGGGTATATGGTTTGTAAATTTTTTAAACTCGATTTTTACGCTTAGCATTATTTGCAATTTGATTGTATGCATGAATATTACAAACCTAACGACATGTAGTAATCCACATAAGCAGTTATTCAACCAAAGGAATAATAAAGAATGATGAATAACTATTTAAAAGGATGTAATGCGATAGGCTGCAAAGGCTGATTGTGTACATTCCCAGCCACTAATAATTTAGCTTTTATTTTAATGTAAATTAGATAAATCAAAGCTAAAATACCCTTAATTACGAGTTTGGGCTTAATTTGATAATTTGAACCTTCTCCATAATTGTTTTGGGAAATCATAGTCTAACAATTTTTAATATATGTTAATAAATTATTTATTTAGATTTAACAAAAATATAATTAGTTTGCAAAAATTATAATTATGGTTTCTTAACTTTGATTAAGGTTACTAATCATACATGAATATTGAGGTTTTTATCTAATAATTATAATTATCCCGGCTAGAATTTAGCAATTAGGGATTATAATTTTTGGTAATTAGGATATTCAATCACAATTAGGGTTTATACTTAATAAACAGGATTAATAAGAAGAACTTAATATATATACCATGCTAACAGGGTTATTCGTAATAATAAAATGGAATATCAAAGTTCACATTTGAATAAAGTTGCTTAAAATAACAATCGAAGAAGTTAAATTAGTATTCAAAAGCGGTAGCACTTAATAACTAGGTTATTCAACATTTAATTCAATAATAATAGAATTTTATTGATTTTTATAAATAAAGATGAATTTTTATATAAATATTTTCTATTTTTTTGAATATTATGGAATAAATTTGATATAATATTATAGTTGTGGGTAATATTTATAAATTTTGCAAAGTATGAAGTTGTTATAAAATATTAGTTTGGTGGGAATAATATTCTTTTGTTAGGGAATATTAAATACAATGGCTCAATCATTGGTGGACCCCACAGCGAAATTATTATCGGATTGAAAAGCGACAAAAATATTTTATAAAAATAACGGCGGAGGTATTCTGAGTTAAAAGCTGTTGAACTACCCGGTGGTAAAAAAATGCGATGTCTGGCGTGGTTACGTAGTAGCACTGCAGTATTGATTATTGATCTTCGTGAAAGTCACTTTCGGTATGCTCGATTATTACTACGATAATTCTTTGCATCATATCTCTTATATTATTGATTCAATTATTGTCACGATTATCATCTGTATATAATATGTTATAGTATTAAATCAATAATTGAGGCGACAAGTTTATAAATGATTAATAATTGTTGAAAGATTAAATATGTGTTGATGAAAAAAAAAATGATTTGTGGTAAGTTTGATTATTTTATGGGGGCTCGTATATGTCATCATCTAAGAGTCTCTTAAATCGATAGTATTTACCTTCGTCGATAGTAATTACCTTGTGAATCGATAGTAATTACCTTGTGATAGTAATTACCTTATCGATAGTAATTACCTTGTCGATAGTAATTACCCTTGTGAATAGTATTTACCTTAAATCGATAGTATTTACCTTCGTTAATAGTAATTACCTTTACGGAAATTACCTTTACGAGAAACCACTTGTGTTTTTACATTACGGACATTCTGATTCGAACCACTTGTTGTTTCACATTCTGGCGTCGAGCGTTTTCTTTTCACATTCGTCGAAGCCACTTGCCTTTTCACACGGCGGTCTTAAGCTAGAAATCTTCTATAAATAGAGGCTGAGGGCTTCATTATTTTCACGAATTCATTCAAGCTATAGAGAGAAAGTATAGAGAGATAAGAGAAAGAAGAAGAGTATTTTGTTCTTACCTTCTTTGCGATATTCAATCTCCTACCAAATGTAAGGGGTGTTATTCTTTCTTATTAATGAAGAGAAAGCATGTTGTTATTCCATTGCTTATTATTACATTGGAATAACTTTTGTATCGTGGTTTACCTATACTTGGTGACATTCTTCTATTATTACATTGGAACATCACATGCATGTGTTTTTACAGGACTGGTTAAAATCTTTATTATTATTACATTGGAACATCACATGCATGTGTTTTACAGGACTGGTTAAAATCTTTATTATTACATTGGAACATCACATGCATGTGTTTTACAGGACTGGTTAAAATCTTTATTATTACATTGGAATATCACATGTCATGTGTTTTACATGGATCAGTTCCATCTTTATTATTACATTGGAACATCACATGGTGTGAATTTCACACGACTGGTTAGATTATTTATTATTACATTGGAATAACTTTTATGCATGTATGATCTATCGCATGCATGGTGATTTCTTTTGTTATTCCATTCTTTATTATACCCGGTTGGTTAAAACTTTGACTTACTATACTCCATGAAATTAGTAGAATATCCTTGATATTTGCGTTTCATCGATATCTTTTCATGGAAATATTCTTACGATCATTCTTGAATTTTACTCTACAAAAAAAGCAGTGTCGTGTTGATAATTTGGGCGTTAATAATTCTGGATAAAATAATTCTTGAACTTGTTTTATTGAATTCTTATATCATTGTCATCATCCTCATATTTATATTTTTTTTTTAAAAGTCATACATGGCTGTAGTGCATAGATGGACTTGGTATGATTATGACCGAGAGACTATTGATTGTAATCATGGTAGTAATATTACAAATGATGTGATAAAAATCCTCGATGGTAGTAGTGCATTGATGGGCCGATTGTTGGCATGATCATGACCATTAATGAATACACAAATATTCTTGGCGTGATGCATGAATAATTGTGGTGCGTGATCTTAAAAAAGAATATCCTTGGCTAGTAGTGCGGGGGTGATTCGATGATGTGGAATATTTATTAAAGGCGAGTCTCGGCTATAAGCGATGATGAAAAACCTTTTAAAACCTAAAAGATAGTAGACTTTATTTTCTACTTGACTCTTTTAATGGATTGCATATTCATTTATGATTAAAGCGGTTTGTCTATTGTATTTTATCGGTTTAACATTGTTGAAGACTATTGATAATTTATTACGCATTATCTTAGTCGTAATATTTCTTCTTGGGCTAGTTGAGCTCACCCTTTCTTTCCTTTATTCTCTTGAGGAAATGAGAATATAAATTTGGGACGAGTCGGGAAGCAGTGATGGTCACGAAGATAGCATTAGTAGTCCTCACTATTACGTAAAATAGTGTGATAATAATTGTAATGAGGACTTTTTTTTGAGTTTGTATAATATCTAGTAGAAGCGATATTTGTATTTAAACTCACGGTTTATATCGTATTATACGCAGTTATGTTAATAAGTTGTATTTAAATTACATACCATGTAAGTGGCGACCCAGATGGGTGATGTATACCTAATTTTGGGGCGTCGCGGTTTGATATCGAGCTTAGGGATATGATCCTGGCTAAGATGTGAGAATAGTACTAGGAGGGAGGCAGGGAATACCTTGTTAGTATGACCTACTAAGTTTATGTGATATTTTATTGGTTGGTGGGAAGATAGGGATAATTTGTTACATGTCGATTAACCTTTTGTTTTGTGGCGATGTCTGAAAATGACATCGAGAATGTTGAGAATAGCAATGGAAGCCTTGAGCGATCGTTGATTCTACATATCGATAATCGGGGATAATGTGCATCGAGGCGGCGATCCTCCTCATCTGCAAACAACAACAACAACCCAAATGATGAATGATCGAATGTTGAGAGGCTTTATCTGATTTATCTGACAATGAGAAGCGACTCTGTCCAAAAGCGTGGGTGGAAACACGGAAAACTCTCGGGCGGTCACCATTAAACAATTTAAGGCTGGGACCACCGGAGTTTAAGGAGAGCAAAAACCACTTGGCGGAAGCATGGATAAATGATTACCAAGATATTTGATGTCTTGGGATGCTCAGAAAGCAAAAAGGTTCCCTTACTTGCCTTTTATGTTCTTGCGGAGGCGGATTCTTGGTGGGAATCGGTAAAAGCGTACTCGACTTCTTTGTCTTGAAGATATCTTGGGAGAAGTTCGAGGAGGCATTCAACGACAAATACTTTCACGAAAGTATTAAGCCACATGAAGGAGGTGGAGTTTATCAAGTTGGAACAAAACAATATGGCCAGTGTATCCATGATCTGAGGCAAAATTTGCGGAGTTATCACGGTTTAAATCCCTTGGTGGATAATGAAGAGAAATGGCGAATGTTTTAAGAGGTTTGAAGCGGGAATCGTCGACATCTTATTTCTCGTAAAGCGTGTTTGTATTGGATGTTGTAAATAGGGCTCGATTAGTGGAGCGCGATAATGAGTCAATGACTAAAAAGAAGCGGTGTAAACAAAATTATAATACCGGCGAGAATAGTCATCGAGGCGGTGACAACAAGCGTGGAGGAATCAACGGGCGGATATGGTAACCACTTGGTGGTAATCGGGGCCAAAACAATAGAATGGACATTTCAAAAAGGAGATTCATGATGATGGAAAGGCGTCGGCACCGACACCCGTTGTTAAGGAAGGAGAAAGACCACCTATCGTATGCTTCAAATGCGGAGGAGAGGACACATCGATCAAAGCTGCGTCATGCGAAGTCAAAGCGTGTTATAATTGTGGAAGAAGGTCAACAGCTCGATTTTTGTCGTTTCTGAGAAGACAAATTCGGCTAGGATGGAGCACCAAAGGCCGTCGAGAAAAAAATTCAAAAGCCGGTAGTCTGAGGAGGCGTTTGTTGTGACCTCCCAAAGAGCGAGGAATCCGAATGAGGTCATCACGGGTAAGCTTATCATAAACTCTAATGAAGTCTATACTTTATTTGATCTGGGTTCTACCCATTCTTTTATTTCTCTACTTGCGCATTTCATCGATTAAATTTGACTCAGGAGAAATTAGACTTTGACTTATCTGTGGAAACTCAGTTTGGGAGAAACCTTCATTACATCCACTTTTTTATAAGTCTTGTTTGGTTCAAATCGGTACCCTCACATTACTGTCGATCTTATTTCATTAAAAATACTTGCATTTGGCGTGATTACAAGGGATTGATTGGTTAACTACTTATCATGCAAAAATTGATTGTTTTAAATAAGGTTGTTAGCTTTCATATTCTAATCAACCTATTATCTTGAATTCAAGCGACCAAACCATTAAAATCAATCACGGTCGTCTCGAGCCATAAAATTATTCGTTTATTGAAAAAGCGGATGTCGAGCTTTCTTAGCTCATATCATGATTTAAATAAAAATAAATCGGTTTTAAGCGATATTCTATTGTTAATAAATTTCTGGCGTATTCCCGAAGAACTTCTGGCCTACCCCAGGCGTGAAATTGAATTTTGTATCGACCTTGAACGTACAAAACCTATTTCCAAAAGCCCATGTCGAATGGCTCTATTGAACTTGAGGAGTTAAAGACCCAATGCGAGGAATTGTTAGACATTGGCTTTATTAGTCTAGTACTTCTCCTTGGGGTGCTCTGTTACTATTAAGTGAAGAAGAAAAAGATGGGAGTATGCGACTTTGTATTGATTATCGGGGAGTTGAATCATGTCACCATCAAAATAGGTATCCATTGCCCGCGTATTGATGACTGTTTGACCCGATTCTGAGGCAAATTCTTTTCAAAGATTGATCTTAGATTCGGGATATCACCGATTGAAGATTAGAGCCGTGACATTCAAAGGCGGCTTTGAGAACTTCGATGCGGGCATTATGAATTCCTAGTCATGTCCTTTGGATTGACTAATGCTCTCTTTGCCTTCATGGATATGATGAGCCAAGAGTATTCGAGGAATATTTAGATCACTTTGTGGTGCGTCTTTATTGATGACATCCTTATTTATTCAAAAGCGCCGTGAAGATCATGAAGCAACACTTGAGGTGACACTCCAAAAACCGTGAATATAAGCTTTATGCGAGTTGAAGAAATCGAGTTACGGCGAAGAAGTAGCATTCCTTGGGCCGCGTGGTATCAAGTCGTGGAATATCATTGACCCGGCAAAGATTGAAGCTATTGAAAGTAGGAACAACCTAAATCGATGGCCAAAATCGTAGCTTTCTCGGTTTAGTGGTTATTATCGGAGATTAAGTGGAAGGATTTTCTCGAATCGCTATTCCGATGACTTCGGTGACTCGGAAAGATCTGAAAGTTCGGTTGGGCGAAGAATGTGAGAAGAGTTTTCAAGAACTTCGAGGAGACTTATTTGGCACTGTTACGACAATACCATCGGCTCGGAGGGATTTGTCATCTCTGATGATGCTTGAGCAAAAGGGTTGGGATGTGTTCTCATGCAACATGGAAAAGTTATAGCTTATGCCTCGCGACAACTCAAAAGAATATGAGAGGAATTATCCTACTCGTGATCTAGAGTTAGCGGTATTATCTTCTGCACTTAAAATTTGGAGGCATTACTTGTATGGGGAGAAAGTGGAGATCTTCTGGATCATAAAAAGCCTCAAATATTTCTTCACTCAAAAGGAACTCAACATCACGACAACGGCGTTGGCTTGAATTGTTGAAAGATTATGATCGTACCATCGATACCATCTGGAAAAGCGAGCGTGGTAGGTGGCGCGTTGAGTAGAAAATCATATGCAAATCTGAGTGCGATATTGTCGTATGAGCCCATTTGTGTGACTTGCAAAGGATGGAGATAGAGTTAAAGACTCGAGGGACGCGTGTGATGATAAGCGAGTATCTGAGTAGAACAAACTTTAATTGATAAAGTTAAAAGTGCTCAAACTACGGACACAGGTGATGCGTCGTATGAGGAAGAAAGTGCGAGAAGGTGCTATCTTGGGAAGCAAGAATCGATGAAGAAGGAATACTTGAGTCGACTCCGGACTTTGTGTTCTAACGACCACGATTTAAAGTATAATATCATGATGGAGCGCCTGACACACCATTTGCAATCCATCACAGGGAGTACCAAATGTATCGTGATATTAAATCGTACATTTTGGTGGAAGCAATATATGAAGAGAGAGATAGCGTTGTTTATCTCGAGGTGTCTAACTTGTCAGCGAGTTAAAGCGGAGCATCAAGTACCAAAAGGTCCATTGCAACCACTTGAAATTCCGAATGGAAGTGGGAGCACATTACCATGGATTTAGTTCTGGGGTCTTCCTAAGGTTTCTCAAGGCGTTGATGCGATTTGGGTCATTGTTGATAGATTGACCAAATCTGCTCATTTCTTCTGGAAATCTGAGAAACTTATACACTTGAGCGTCTTGCTCGTATGTACATAAACGCGAGTTGTAAGGCGCATGGTATCTTGGGTATCCATAGTTTACGATCGAGACCCAATTCATTCACTTCCGATTTTGGGTTAGTTTGCAAAAAAGCTATGAGCGCAGACTTACGATTTAGCTCGGCGTATCATCCTCGAGACGAGACGGACGATCGGAGAGGACTATTCAAACTCTTGAAGATCTATTAAGACTACTGTGTCCTTGATTTCAAGGGAGTTGGGACAAGTTCTTACCATTGGTGGAGTTTTCCTCTGACAACGATTATCAAGCAAGTATTGGCATGGCTCCATTCGAGCGTTGTATGGAAGAAAGTGTCGTTCTCGATATCTTTGGGATGAGGTGGGTGAAACAGCGTTGTTGGGATAGGAGTTGATGCGTGTGACTACGGAAAAGATTGAAGCGATCCGAAACGTATATAAAACCTCACAAAATCGACAAAAAGTTATCTTGATCTTCATCGAAAGGGCGTGGAATTCGATATAGGAGATCATGTGTTGTTAAGAGTTGCTCCATGGAAAGGAGTTACAAGATTTGGAAAGAGAGAAAACTTAATCCTCGATTCATCGGTCCATTTTAATCCTCGATCGAGTAGGGCGTGGCTA
The DNA here is from genome assembly GCA_020205615.1 of Panax quinquefolius. Lineage (NCBI taxonomy): Eukaryota > Viridiplantae > Streptophyta > Magnoliopsida > Apiales > Araliaceae > Panax > Panax quinquefolius. The sequence continues at coordinate 51,601,922 of CM035173.1, forward strand.
TAGACTCGCTTTCTGCTGAAATATGTCTACGTGTTCATAACGTTTTCACACATATCTATATTACGTAAATATGTGAAAGACCGAACCATATTATTGAGTTAGAACCGGACGAAATAGCGGAAGATTTGGCGTATGAAGAGGTTCTGTTCAAATTTTGGATAAGAAGGAACATATTCTACGCTCGAGTTATACCTCAAGTCGAAAGTTTGTGGAGGAACCACGATGTTGAGAAATGACTTGGGAGTTAGAATCTGAAATGAAATCAAGGTATCCTTACCTCTTGACATACCAGTCGTACCCTAATTTGAGGCGAAATTTCATAAGAAGGGAGGTTGTAAGACCCGACTTTTATAAATAAAGATGAATTTTTCTATAAATATTATTTTTGAATATTATGGAATAAATTTGATATAATGTTATAGTTGTGGGTAATATTTATAAATTTTGCAAAAGTATGCAAGTTGTTATAAAATATTAGTTTGGTGGGGAATATTCTTTTTGTTAGGGAATATTAAATGCAATGGCTCAATCATTGGTGGACCCCTGTGAAATTATTGTCGGATTGAAAAAAAGACAAAATATTTTATAAAAATAACGGCGGAGGTGTTCTGAATTAAAAGCTGTTGAACTACCGGTGGTAAAAAATGCGATGTCTGGCGTGGTTGCGTAGTAGCACACGGTATTGATTATTGATCTTTCGTGAGAAAGTCACTCCGGTTTATGCTCGATTATTACTCTGATAATTCTTTGCATCATATCTCTTATATTATTGATTCATTATTGTCACGATATCATACATATAATATGTTATAGTATTAAATCAATAATTGAGGCGACAAGTTATAAATGATTAATAATTGTTGAAAGATTAAATATGTGTTGATGAAAAAAAAATGATTTGTGGTAAGTTTGATTATTTTATGGGGGCTCATATGTCATCATCTAAGAGTCTCTTAAATCGATAGTATTTACCTTCGTCGATCGATAAATAGTAATTACCTTCGTCGATAGTAATTACCCTTGTGAATAGTATTTACCTTAAATCGATAGTAATTACCTTCGTCGATAGTAATTACCCTTGTGAATAGTATTTACCTTAAATCGATAGTATTTACCTTCGTTAATAGTAATTACCTTTACGGACGTCGAACCACTTGTCGTTTCACATTACTGAGCGTCGAACCACTTGTCGTTTCACATTCTGAGCGTCGAACCACTTTTCTTTTCACATCATTAATCGTCGAAACACTTGCCTTTTTTTCACACGGCGGTGCTAAGCTAGAAATCTTCTATAAATAGAGGCTGAGGCTTCATTATTTTCACGAATTCATTGAAGCTATAGAGAGAAAAGTATAGAGAGAATAAGAGAAAGAAGAAGAGTATTTTGTTCTTACTGCTTCTACTGCGATATTCAATCTCCTACCAAATGTAAGGGGTGTTATTCTTTCTTATTCATGAAGAAGCTGTTGTTATTCCATTGCTTATTATTACACATTGGAATAACTTTGTATAAGTCTGTGTTTACCTATACTTGGTGACATTCTTCTATTATTACATTGGAACATCACATGCATGTGTTTTTTACCGGACTGGTTAAAATCTTTATTATTATTACATTGGAACATCACATGCATGTGTTTTACGGACTGGTTAAAATCTTTATTATTACATTGGAACATCACATGCATGTGTTTTGGGACACAGTTCCGTCTTTATTATTACATTGGAATATCTATACATGTGTTTTGCAGGATGCAGTTCCATCTTTATTATTACATTGGAACATCACATGCCGTGTGAATTTCACGACACACAGTTCCGTTATTTATTATTACATTGGAATAACTTTTGCATGCATGCGATCTATCGCGTGCATGGTGATTTCTTTTGTTATTCCATTCTTTATTATACCCGGTTGGTTAAAACTTTGACTTCTATACTCCATGAAATTAGTAGAATATCCTTGATATTTGCGTTTCATCGATATCTTTTCATGGAAATATTCTTGATCATTCTTGAATTTTACTCTACAAAAGCGATTATCGTGTTGATAATTTGGGCGTTAATAATTCACGGATAAAATAATTCTTGAACTTGTTTTATTGAATTCTTATATCATTGTCATCATCCTCATATTTATATTTTTTTTGTCATCATACATGGCACATGTAGTGCGTAGATGGACTTGGTATGATTATGACCGAGACTATTGGTTAATAATCATGGTAGTAATGTTACAAATGATGTGATAAAAATCCTCGATGGTAGTAGTGCATTGATGGGCCGATTGTTGGCATGATCATGACCATTAATGAATACACAAATATTCTTGGCAAGTAGTGCATGAATAATTGTGGTGTGATCTTAAAGAATATCCTTGGTAGTAGTGCGGGGTGATTCGATGATGTGAAATATTTATTAAAAAAATTGAGTCTCGGCTATAGCGATGATGAAAAACCTTTTAAAACCTAAAAGATAGTAGACTTTATTTTCTACTTGACTCTTTTAATGGATTGCATATTCATTTGCGATTAAACTGGTTGTCTATTGTATTTTATCGGTTTAACATTGTTGAAGACTATTGATAATTTATTACGCATTATCTTAGTCATAATATTTCTTCTTTGGGCTAGTTGAGCTCACCTTTCTTTCCTTTATTTCTCTTGAAATGATAATATAAGGATTTTGGGACGAGTCGGGGAAAGCAGTGATGGTCTGAAGATAGCATTAGTAGTCCTCACTATTACGTAAAATAGTGTGATAATAATTGTAATGAGGACTTTTTTTGAGTTTGTATAATATCTAGTAGTTCAGCGATATTTGTATTTAAACTCACGATTTATATAAATATTATACAACAGTTATGTTAATAAGTTGTATTTAAATTACATACCATGTAAGTGGCGACCCAAAGATGGGTGATGTATACCTAATTTTGAGGCGTCTAGTATCTCCTATGATTTAAAAGGTTTTCATCACTTTTATCGGCGAGACTTCGACAATAAATAATCCACATCATCCCTACACTCGACCAAGGATATTCATTAGTATTACGACCACAAATTATCCATTACCTTTTCGGGCGAAGATATTAAGTGTATTCATCGATTGTCATGATCATGCCATAAAACAATTCATCTTTTAGCTGCACCCTTGGCAGAAGAGAATCCATAGCCATAATCATACCAAAAGCGTCCATCAATGATACTACGGGGCAATGAGGACTTTTCCTGAACATCATTTATAACATTACGGTTATGATTATCCAGAATAATCCACAGTCGTAATCATACCAAGTCCATCATTACGGTTATGACTCTAATCAGGCCACATATGACTTTCAACATAATATAAGCATGAGGATGATGACAATTAAATAAAACAAGTTCAAGAATAAATTTTAAAGATTTACAAATTAATTTATCCGAGGAACCAATAACGTCAAATTATCGACATTATCTTTGTTTTGTGGAGTAAAATTCAAGAATGCTCGGAAGAATATTTTCATGAAGATCTTTGGATGAAGCGCAAATATCAAAATATTCCACTAATTTCATAAAGTATAAAAGCCAAAAACTTTAACATAAGTATAATAAAGAATGGAATAACAAAAGAAATAACTTGAGCATACGATAGACCTTACAGACGGAGTTATTCCATAGAATAATAAATAAACGGAACCCGGTCATGCGTAAGCGCACAAACAGGATATTCAACGAGAATAATAAATAATGGAACTAGGTCATTACAATAAACTTCGAGAGGCGGGATGTTCCAATGAGAATAATAAAGAATGGAATAACGAAGAATTTCACCGTGTATGTGGTACTTCACATGAGGCAAGTTATTCAACATAATAATAAAGAATGAAATAACAGAAGAATTTCACCAAGTATAGGGTAGTCCGCGTATACATGTTATTCTAACAGAATAATAAAGAATGGAATAATGAAGTTCTCTTCATGAATCTGAAAAGAAATAATACCCTTTACAGTATTGAAGAAAATAACTCTCTTCGTGAATACTGAAAGAATAATACCCTTACCTTAGAAAAGCTGGATATAGGAGTAGTGAAGTAGCGAGAATACTTTTTTCTTTCTCTATATTTTCTCTCTCTAGAGTTTGATTGAATTAAGTAAAAATAATGAAGGAATGAGCTTCTATTTATAGGAGAATGGATGAATAATAACTAATTCATGAGCGGTCCAGTTGATGTACTTTTAAATAGGCGGTCCATATTAATTTACTATAAATTATTAATAAAATATTCTAATAAAATAAAATCTTTTAAATAAAATATAATATATTCTATTTATAATCTAATAAAATGAATAACTTTATAAAAGTATTATGTTTATATAAAAAGATTTTACTATATCTGAACACTATCACAAATCTTATCTGCAAACATTATGCATAATAGAATATTATATATTCTATTTATAGTCTAATAAAATGAATAACTTTATAAAAGTATTATGTTTTATATAAAAAGATTTTACTATGTAAACACTATGCAAACATTATGCGTAATAGAATATTATATATTCTATTTATAGTATAATAAAATGAATAACTTTATAAAAGCATTACATTTTATATAAAAAGTTTTACATTTTATTACATTTATAATAATAATAAAACAAAACTTATCACCTTTATTATAATTCACAATATTAATCGACTAGGGTTGTTCCCGAAAGGGGGCTTTCAATAAAGATTTCTCCTGTTAGCGCGCATGATTAGGTGACCAAACCTCTCCTTGGCGAATTTCTAGACATCGTTAATATTGCGAATAATAATATTAATAACTTTGTTATCTCAATTATTGATTTAATAATATATAAAATATCAACAATAATTGAATCAAATAGCGTGAGATAGTATGCAACAATTACTAGCAATAATTAAAAAGCAAAAGCGTGGCGCCCCAAAATAGGTATACATCACCCATTCGTTCGAGTTGTCATACGTGATGCGAAGCAACTACAACTTTATTATTACAACATATAAATTTGTGAGTTTAAATACGAGATATTGCCATCTAGACAATATCCACACGCAAATAAATCCCCATCATAATTATTGATACATTATTTTACAAAATGGTGAGGACTACTAAACAACTCTCTCTAGAACCTTCATTCCATACCCTTGCTAGTACTTCTTTACATTCTAGCCTCTGAGAAGAAAAATGGAACAACAAGGAAAAGGGTGAGCTCAACTAGCCCGATAAAGAATATTATGACTAAGATAATATCTGACAAATTATCGTTAGTCTTCAGCGGGAAAAATCTAATAGAATCTGATAGGCAACAAGTTTTAAATCAATATTAGCATTGAAATAATAATTCATTAGAAGAGTTAAGTAGAGAATGCAAACTACTATCTTCATGTATGAATTTAAAAAGTTCATCGTCTATCTTTTATCCACAGTAACATCAATCGATATACATACGGAATCAAATATTCATCTTTGCACTCACAGAATGATGATATTCATCGATTTAATCATGTTAAATCTAAACACATGTTCATCTTTTGCACTCTGAATAAAGATATTCATCGAAATCATTCATCTTTGCACTTTCTGAGCCAAAGATATTCAATAATATCATCATTTAAGGCTTTGAGGATGATGAAACATATTTTTAAAGAAATGAATCGATTGAAACAAAATGGCAAGGATTAAGGATTAAGGATTAAGTACTTTAATTTATCCATGTCCAAAAATACCTCAAAAATAATCATAGTGGGGTAAAATTCAAGAATGATCAAAACATGGATACAATCAAAGCTAGTATCCACAATAGATATTTTAGACGAAAAGAGAAATTTTCATTTTTAGATAGATAGTGTAATATGATAAATGAATAGTGTAGTATATCGTGAATAGTGCATAGTATCGTGAATAGTAACTCAGACACTAAAAGTTCCAAATTTAATAAAAACTTGGATCAATATTTAAGATAATGATATTGAAGAAATAATATCATTCTGAAAAAAGTAATATCCACTACCTCGAAGGCAGTACTTTTAGTTGAAACAGGATATAGGTTATGACTTGAACTTGCATAGTATAGCAATACTCAAAGTATACTCAAAATACTCACAAGAATAAACTCGATAATATAGAGAGAAAACTTGAGTTTACGGTGTGATTTTCAATTCTAACTAAGCACCTATTTATAGGAAATTGCTTAGAACACCAAAGCGAAAAATTTAATATAATAATATTATATATATTACAAATTCTCTACTTTACACTTAGCATCTGAAATCAACAATCCTAACACATGTTAAATGAGTCCCAACAATGTAAAAACGTTTTTGTAATTAAAAATATTTTAAACTTCCAAAATTAATTATTTGAACTTGAACTTCATAATTCATAATAAATAGCTCTTTTATTAGAAAATTCAATCTCATGAAATTTTATAGGAAATTCAATTCTCTACACTTTGTAGAAGAAAGTTTTCCAAATTCAAGCGAAATTGTTGAAATCCACAAGCAGACGATTTTACGGTATAATCAAATTCCATCAATAAATGGGGTCCAATTGCATGTTTAACATGTTTTAAACATTTATTGCAACAAAAATACTCTTCTTCTCTCGTATACTCATATATATCCCATTTCGTTGTAAAAATATCACCATTATTATATTATTAAAATATAATAATACATTTAAATAATTATTTTATCGAAAAAGATAAAATTTCAATTTTCAACAATTGTCACATTAAAAATTTTCTCCATCTATATCCACATAAAATCAATATTTTCCTCATCATATGAATCAATAATTAATTATTCATAAATAATATTCTGAATCACAATATTGATGACGAGGCACTTCCAGGAAAGGGGCTTTCGATAAGAATTTTTCATCTTGGGCGCAATTAGGTGACCAAACCTCTCCTTAGATGAACTTTTAGATATTGCCAATAATGTTATCTAATAATATTATTCGGATAATATGAATTATTGCTTACGATAATGAAAATCTTGTGTAAATGACATTATTGAAACAATGACCAATATAAAATATCAACGCAGTAATTATTAAATCAATAAAATCTTGAGCGATAATTCACAGTAACCATTATTAAGTAGTGCCTTCTTATGTAAGAATCAATAATTGGTGCAATATAGGTAATATTTCACGTGTTTTAAGCAAGAATATTTTAACGATGATATTGATAACAACTTCTGTGTATTTTTTTTAACAATTTATATTTATCGTTTTTCTTCATCCAATAAGCTTTCCGTTATAGGGCCCATAAAAGGCTGCTTGGTCAAATGTACAAATATTCCCCGACGATGAAGTGTAAGACCCCAAATTATTAATAAATGAAATTTATTTTCTCTATTTATTATTTTGAAATAGTAAGGGTTGATTTGATTAATGTGGATAGTTATGGGTAAAATACGCAAATATTTCGAATAAGCAGTGGTTATAAAATATTCATTATTATTAGGGAATATTAGTTTGGTCGTGAAATATTCGTCTGTGTCGGGAATATATTAAATGCAATAGCGCCTTGATCTTTATGGGCCCCATGTGAGAAAAGCGATTGGATGAAGAAAACGACAAATATAAGTTGTTTATAAATAATGGGCGTAGTTGTTATCTCGTTATCTTGTTGGAATACCCTGGTTTAAAACACACTAATCTGGCGTTGTTGAGCGGTAGCACGATGTGCACCAATTATTGATTCTTACGTGAAAGGCACTCTACTCGATAATTGTTACGATAATTCTTTTAGATATTTTATTTATTGATTCAATAATTCTTTGTATTGATATTTTATATTCTTTGTTGTTTGATAAATTGTCATTACACAATTTTCCATTATCGGCTAATAATTCATATTATCTGAATAATATTATTAGATAACATTATTGGCAATGTCTAGAAAGTTACATTTAAGGAGAGGTTTGGTCACCTAATTGCAAGGCCGATGAGAGAAATTCTTATTAGCCCTCTGCTCTGAAGCGACACAGTTGCCCGATCTTTGTGATTCGTAATATTATTTGTGAATAATTAATTATTGATTTATATGATGAGAAAAATATTGATTTTATGTGGATATAGATGGAGAAAATTTTTAAAATGACAATTGTTGAAAATTAATATTTTATCTTTTTGATAAAATAATTCATTTAAATATATTATTTTAATAATATATTAACGGTGATATTTTTATAATGAATGTGGGATATATGAGTATATGAGGAGGAAGAGTATTTTTGTGGCATTAAATGATTAACACGTGTTTTTGTGTGTCAGTGACCCCATTTCTTAACCGAAATTTGATTATAACAAAAAATCGCTTCGTTTGAGGATTTCTTATTAATTCATTTGGAATTTGGAAAAACTTTCTTACGTAAAGTTGTAGAAATTGAATTTCCTATTAAAGATCGCGATTGAATTTTCTAATAAAAGAGCTATTTATTGTGAATTATTGAAGTTCGAAGTTCAAAATAATTGATTTTGGGAAGTTTAAAATATTTTTAATTACAAAACATTTTTTTCCATTTTTGAAACTCATTTAACATGTGTTAGGGTGCATTTGAGTTCAGATTCTTGGATGCGTAGGAAGTTGTAGAAAAATTATAATATTAATTTATTAAATTTTCTACTTTGCGTGTTCTAAGCAATTTCCTATAAATAAATTGCTTAGGTTAGAATTGAAAATCACACGTAAACTGAAGTTTTCTCTCTATATTATCGAGCGTATTCTTGTGAGTATTTTGAGTATACTTTGAGTATTGCTATACGGTGCAGTTCAAGTCATAGCCTTTATATCCTGTTTCAACTAGAAGATCTTGTCTTTCGAGGTAAGGGATGTTATTTTCTTCTCAAATGATATTATTTCTTCAATATCATTATCTTTGAAATATTGGTTGGAACTTTTATCAAATTTGGAACTTTTTCATACCGATTACATATTTATTACGAAAGTTATTTCACGAGTTTACTATTCATGAGTTACTATTCATGAGTTACTATTCACGAGTACTATTAAATAAGCGTGAAGATGTTTTTTGTGGAATTTCTATCTTTTGGTGTACGGAGTTACTATTCACGTATCTGGCCTTTATTCACGTATCTTGACCTTTATTCACGAATCACTTTGCACTATTCATAGAAAAATGAAAATTTTCTTTTCGTCCAAAATATCTATTACGGATACTAGCTTTGATTGTATCCATGTTTTTGATCATTCTTGAATTTTACACCACCGTGATTATTTTGAGGTATTTTTTTGACGTGGATAAAAAAACAAAGTACGAATCCTTAATCCTTAATCCTTGTCATTTTTGTTTCACCGGATTAGTTTCTTTAAAAATATTTTCATCATCTTGATCTTAAATGATGATATTATGGAATATCTTTGGCTGTAGTGCAAAGATGAATGATTTTGAAGAATATCTTTGGCCGTGTAGTGCAAAGATGAGCAGTGTTTAGATGAGCACATGATTAACCGGTGAATATCTTTGGCCTGTAGTGCAAAGATGAATATTTGATTCGGATGTATATTGATTGATGTTACGAGGATAAAATATCGACGATGAACTTTTAAATTCATATATAGAAGATAGTAGTTTGCATTCTCTACTTAACTCTTCTAATGAATTATTATTTCATTGCGAATATTGATTTAAAATTTGTTGTCTATTGTATTCTATTAGATTTTTCCTCGTTGAAGACTAACGATAATTTGTTGTATATTATCTTAGTCATAATATTCTTCTTGGGCTAGTTGAGCTCACCTTTTTCCTTGTTGTTCCAATTTCTTCTTCTGGAGGCGAGAATGTAGTAGTAGTATTTCAGGTGGAATGAAGGTTCTAGAGAGAGTTGTTTAGTAGTCCTCACCATTTTGTAAAATAATGTATCAATAATTATGATGAGGATTTATTTACGTGGATATTATGCAAGATGGCAATATCTGTATTTAAACTCACAGTTTATATGTTGTAATAATAAAGTTGTAGTTATTTCGTACCATGTATTTGGCTACTCGTAATGGGTATGGAATGGACTATTTGGGCGTCCAGGTTGGGGATAAGTAGAAGCCCCAGCCTCTCGCCGGTGACTTCTATCGATGAGGATGCAGGTAAATCCTTAGGGGGGACGCCAGCTTAGTGTGTCAACCCGACAGGTATCAATGTGAGGTTGACACATTTGTTGGTGTCCAGAGTCACAGACTTGGTATCAAAACTTAGGATATGATCTCTGGCGGAGATATTAAACTAGGAGGGAGAGACGCAGATAAATCCTTCGCTTAGTAATGTCTACCTAAGCTTATTTGTTGGTTGGTCAGAATATCGGGGTATTATGTGATATATTGATTTCTTAATTAACCCTGTTTTATGGTGTATTTGATAATGTCGACGAGAATATTAATAAAGAGTAAATGAGAGCGCGTGGACGCGCAGACTCTGCAATGTAGAACGTGAGTCGGTTTGTAGCAATGTACCTCTGTGAAACACCACCGAAAGCGAGATGATGAGCGAGGGGATGTTTAGAAGCTTTTTGCGATTCATGCAAAATCGACGAGGGAGACTTCGTGTTCAAAATCTGAGGAGAAATGATAGCAATTCACGGGTTGTCACGACCAAGCGATTCAAAGAGTTGGGACCACGAATTTAAGGGAAAGCGGATCCGATCATCATGGCGGAAACATGGGTCAAGCAAATTACCAAGATATTCGATGTCTTGGTATGCGGAGAACGAAGGTTCTATTCGCCACCTTTATGTTACGTGGCGGCGATTCTTGGTGGGAATCGTGGGCGTACCCATCCATTCACTTTTCGGCATGTCGTGGGAGGCGTTTGAAGCAGATTCAATGACAAGTACTTCCACGAAAGTATTCGTCCATATGAAGGAAGTGGAGTTTATTAGACTAGAAAGCGAGAATAACATGGCGGTGTCCCGGTCGAGGCGAAGTTCGGCGGAGTTATCCGTTTGCACCTCATTTGGTGGAGAATGAGGAGCGTATGACGCGGATGTTTTGAGAGGTTTGAAACCCGACATACGTCGATATCTCATTTCTTATAAATTTCTCTCTATTCAGATGTTGTCAGCGAGGCTCGATTGTTAGAAGCGAGATAACGAGTACGTTCGTGGGGACCGTAACGAGGATCATCTCAAGAAGATAGCGATCATCGAATAACGATAACCGGTGGAGAAAGAAGAATCTGAGACAAAGGCGGTAACCACTCTGGTGGTAATCATGGCCCGTGAAAATAGAAGAAGCGAGTGGGAGGAGATTTTAAAAAGGGAGATTCAACAACGACCATTTGAAGGCGTCGGCGCCGATGGCAACTAGTTCCAAGGAGGAGAAAGACCACCGTAGGTCATATGTTACAAATCGGAAAGAGGACATATCGTCATTGAAGCGCCCTAGCAGTTTAAGGTATGCTATAATTGTGGAAAAGAAGGACATATCGCTCGAGTTATGCGATATCGAAACCCGATCCAAGTGGGAATGGTGACTCGAAAGGATGTCCCGGAAAAGTCAAAGTCAACGATTCTGGAAGAAGCGTTTGTCGTGGCCAATCAAAATCGAGGAACCGAGCGAAGTTAGCACGGTTAGTTAATTATAAATTCTTGCGAAGTTTATACCTTACTGAATACTGGTTTCTACCCATTCTTTTATCTCTCTTTGCTTGCGCTCAGCGTTTGAACTTGACTACGGAGAAATTAGACTTTGACCTATTTATGGAGACTCAGATTAGGAGAAACTTTCATTACATTCGTTGTTTAGAAATCTTGTTTGATCCAAGTTGGCACCATCACATTACACCATTGACCTTATTTATTTAAAGATATTTGCTTTTGATGTGATTTTAAGGTTAACTACTCATCATAGAAAATTGATTACTTTCGTAAGGTTGTTAGTTTTCATATTCCTAAGCAACTTTGTTATTCAATTCAAGCAATCAAACCATTGTAGTCAAACATTTTCATATCAAGCTATGAAGTCATTCGTTTATTACGGATGTCAAGTTTTCTTAGTTCATGTTATGGATTTGAATAAAGACACGTCGATTTGAATAATATTCTGTTGTTATTGATTTTTCTGACGTATTTCTGAAGAATTTCTTAGTTTACTCCCAGTGATATTAAATTTTGTATCGACTTTGAACCCGGTACAAAACTCATTTCTAAAATCTTATATCGAATGGCTCTATTGAACTTGGGAGTTAAAAATTCAACTATAAATTTGGTACACAGAGCCTTTATCTGGTGACTTCCTTTGTGGAATGCAAAAAGCCGGACCTCGTAGAGGGGACACCATATTCGTCTGATAGTAAAGGCGATAGGTGTCATTGTATAACGTCTTATCCAAGGTTGGGATATGAGTCACGGTTGAGAACAACCTAAGTCAGAATGTCGAAATAAGTAGCTTTCTAGGCTTAGTTGGTTATTATCGGAGATTCGTTGAAGGATATTCTCGAATCGCTATTCCATTAACTTAGCGGTGACTCGTAGAGATACAAAATTCGAATGGAGCGAGGAATGTGGGAAGAGTTTGAAGAACTCAAGAGGAGACTCATTTCAAACACATGTTACGACCATGCCATCCTGGAAAAGCGAGCGTGGTACTGGCGTGTTGAGTAGAAGATCGTATCTGATCTGAGTACGATATTGTCAAAGACTCATTTCGAATAATTTACAAATAATAGAGATGGAGATGAAAACTCTAGTTACCCACGTGATGATATCTGAGTATAATCGACTTTAATCGATAAAGTTAAAAATTTCCATTATACACAATCGGGTGATGAATTTGAAGAAGGAGGTGCGAAGTTGTTATTTCAAAAGCGAGAATCGGTGAGGTGAGGAAAGCTCAAACCTTGATTTATTAATCCATTTGAAATTCTCGATCGAATAGGAATTGTGGCTATAAACTCGTTTTACTGCCAAGTATGTATGGCGTGTTCATAACGTTTTTTCACGTGTCGATGTTACGTAAATATGTGGACGACCCGAACCACGCGTCATTAAGTTAGAACCGGACGAGATATCGAAGACTTAACATACGAGGAGGTACTGTCAAGATCTTGGATATGAAAGAACATGTCTTATGTCTGAGGGTTATACCACAAGTTAAAGTTTTGTGGAGAAACCATGCTATTGAGGAAATGACACAGGGAGTTGGAAAGCGAAATGAAAGCGAGGTATTCTCATCTTTTGAAACACAGAATACGTCATCGTCGAATTTCGAGGACGAAATTTCATAAGGAGGGAGGTTGTAAGACCCCAAATTATTAATAAATGAAATTTATTTTCCTCTATTTATTATTTTGAAATAGTAAGGGTTGATTTGATTAATGTGGATAGTTATGGGTAAAATACGCATAAATATTTGAATAAGCAAGTGGTTATAAAATATTCATTATTATTAGGGAATATTAGTTTGGTGGTGGAATATTAAATCTGTCGGGGAATATTAAATGCGGCCTTGATCTTTTGTGGGCCCCATAACGGAAAGCGATTGGATGAAGAAAGCGACAAATATAAGTTGTTTATAAATAACAGGCGTAGTTATTACTGAATTATCTTGTTGGAATACCGGTGGTTAAAACACACTAATCTGGCGTTGTTGAGCAGTAGCACACGATGATTGCACCAATTATTGATTCTTACATAAGAAGGCACTACTCAATAATTGTTACGATAATTACTATTCAGATATTTTATTTTATTGATTCAATAATTGTTGTATTGATATTTTATATTCTTTTGTTGTTTGATAAATTGTCATTACACAAAGTATTTTCCATTATCGAAGCAATAATTCATATTATCTGAATAATATTATTAGATAACATTATTGGCAATGTCTAGAAAGTTACATCTAAGGAGAGGTTTGGTCACCCAATTGCTTGGCGTCGATGAGAGAAATTCTTATTGGAAAGCCCCCTCTTTCCCAGGAACTACAACAGTTGCGATCTTGTGATTCTGTAATATTATTTGTGAATAATTAATTATTGATTTATATGATGAGGAAAATATTGATTTTATGTGGATATAGATGGAGAAATTTTTAAAATGACAATTGTTGAAAATTAATATTTTATCTTTTTACGATAAAATAATTCATTTAAATATATTATTTTAATAATATATTAACGGTGATATTTTATAATGAATGAGGGATATATGAGTATATGAGGAGGAAGAGTATTTTTGTGGCATTAAATGATTAACACATGTTTTGTGTGTCGGTTGGACCCCATTTCTTGGTTGAAATTTGATTATAGCTTTGTAAAATCGCCTGGTTTGAGGATTTCGGTCAATTTCTGTTTGGAATTTGGAAAAACTTTCTTCTGCAAAGTTGTAGAGAATTGAATTTCCTATTAAAGATCATGAGATTCGAATTTTCTGATAAAGAGCTATTTATTGTGAATTATTGAAGTTACGAAGTTAGAAATAATTGATTTTTGGAAGTTTAAAATATTTTTAATTACAAAAACATTTTTCCATTTTGAAACTCATTTAACATGTGTTAGGGTGGCTGAGTTCAGATTCTTGGATGCGTGGGAAGTTGTAGAAAAAATTATAATATTAATTTATTAAATTTTCTACTTTGGTGTTACAGCGATTTCTATAAATAGGGTCTTAGGTTAAATTGAAAATCACACCGAAAGCTGAAGTTTTCTCTCTATATTATCGGCGTATTCTTGTGAGTATTTTGAGTATACTTTGAGTATTGCTATCGGTCTGCAAGTTCAAGTCATAGCCTATATCAGGTGTTTCAACTAAAGTCTTGTCTTTTCGAGGTAAGGGATGTTATTTTCTTCTCAAATGATATTATTTCTTCAATATCATTATCTTTGAAATATTAGTTGGAACTTTTTATCAAATTTGGAACTTTTTCATGTGATTGTTACTATTCATGAGTTACTTATTCACGAGTTACTTATTCATGAGTTACTATTCATTTAGTTCTTATTCACGAGTACTATTCATGAAGCGTGAAGATGTTTTTTATGGAATTTCTATCTTTTTGGTGTTAGGAGTTACTATTCACGTATCGGCACTATTCACGTATCTGACACTATTCACGAATCACGGCACTATTCATAGAAAATGAAAATTTTTCTTTTCGTCCAAAATATCTATTACGGATACTAGCTTTGATTGTATCCATGTTTTTGATCATTCTTGAATTTTACACCACTTGTGATTATTTTGAGGTATTTTTGGATGGGGATAAAACAAAGTACGAATCCTTAATCCTTAATCCTTGTCATTTTGTTTCCTTTGGATTCGTTTCTTTAAAAATATTTTTCATCATCTTGATCTTAAATGATGATATTATGGAATATCTTTGGCCTGTAGTAAAAGATGAATGATTTTCGAAGAATATCTTTGGCCGTAGTGCAAAGATGAGCAGTGTTTAGATGAACATGACCAATCGATGAATATCTTTGGCTTTGTAGTGCAAAGATGAATATTTGATTCGGATGTATATTGATTGATGTTACAGGATAAAATATCGACGATGAACTTTTAAATTCATATATAGAAGATAGTAGTTTGCATTCTCTACTTAACTCTTCTAATGAATTATTATTTTCATTGCGAATATTGATTTAAAATTTGTTGTCTATTGTATTCTATTAGATTTTTCCTGTTGAAGACTAAAGATAATTTGTTGTATATTATCTTAGTCATAATATTCTTTATGGGCTAGTTGAGCTCACCCTTTTCCTTGTTGTTCCAATTTTCTTCTCGGGATGCGAGAATGTAAATGAGTACTAGTGGGGTATGGAATGAAGGTTCTAGAGAGAGTTGTTTAGTAGTCCTCACCATTTTTGTAAAATAATGTATCAATAATTATGATGGGGATTTATTTGCACTGTGGATATTGTCTAGATGGCAATATCTCGTATTTAAACTCACGGTTTGTATGTTGTAATAATAAAGTTGTAGTTATTTCTGTACCATGTATTTGGAGACTCAGAATGGGTTGGATGGAATGGACCTATTTTGGGGGCGTCACAGTAAGAATATTCCACGACCAAACGAATATTCCCTGACAACAATGAATATTTTATAACCACTTGCTTATTTTGAAATATTTACGTATTTTACCCATAACTATCCACATTAATCAAATCAACCCTTACTATTTCAAAATAATAAATAGAGTAAATTAAATTTCATTAATAATAAGTTGGGGTCTTACAACCTCCCTCCTTATGAAATTTCGTCCTCGAAATTGACGTCATACTCAGTGTTTCAAAAGGTGAGGATACCTCGCTTTTATTTCCGTTTCCAATTCCTGTGTCATTTCCTCTATAAGCATGATTCCTCCACAAAACTTTAACTTGTGGTATGACCTTTCTGCTGTAGGACATGCTCCTTCCTATCCAAGATCTTGATGGTACCTCCTCATACGTTAAGTCTTGGCTATCTCGTCCTGATTCTAACTCTATAACGCGTGATTCGGTCTTTCACATATTTATTTAAATGCGGATATGTGAAACACATTATGAACACGAGACATACTCGAGAAGTGTAGCGAGTCTATAGGCTACATTTCCTACTCGGTCAAGAATTTGAAATGGACCAATAAATCGTGAATTGAGCTTTCCTCTCTTCCCAAATCTTGTAACTCCCTTCCATGGAGCAACTCGCAAACAATACATGATCCCCTATACTAAATTCCACGTCCTTTCGATGAAGATCCGCATAACTCTTTTGTCGATCTTGTGCCGTTTATATCGTTGTAGAATTATTTGGATCTTTTTCCGTAGTCATATGTATCAACTTGGGTCCCAACAATGTTGCTTCACCCACCTCGTCCCAACATACTTTGGAGAGCGACATTTTCGTCCATATAATGCTTGAATGGAGCCACACCTATACTTTGCACGATAAGCTGTTGTTGTAGGAGAATTCCACCAATGGTAAATACTTATCCCAACTACCCTTGAAGTCTAGGACACAGTAGTCTTAATAGATCTTCAAGAGTTTGAATAGTCCTCTCCGATTGTCCGTCTGTTTGAGGATGGTATGCTTCGAATCAATCAAATAAATCGTGCCCATAGCTTTTTGCAAGCTAACCCAAAATCTTGAAGTGAATCTTGGGTCACGATCCGAAACTATGGATATGTGCATGCCATGCAACCTCACAATCTCATTCACATACATACTAGCAAGAGGCGTTCAAGGAATAAGTCCCCGTGTTGGCAAGAAATGAGCGGATTTAGTTTATCTATCAACAATAACCCAAATAGCATTGATGCCTTGAGAAACCGTAGGAAGACCCGTGTGAAAATCCATGGTAATGTGTTCCCACTTCCATTTCAAATCTCAAGTGGTTGCAACGGGCCTTTAGGTACTAGATGCTCTGCCTTTACATGTTGACAAGTTAAACACATTGAGATAAACTTTGCAATCTCTCTCTTCATATTGTTCCACCAAAATGTATGTCGAAGATCACGATACATTTTAGTACTTCTAGGATGGATTGCAAATGGTGTATTGTGTGCCTCCATCATAATCTTGTACTTCAAATCAGAGTCGTTATAAACACAAAGTCTAGAGTGGACTCAAGTATTCCTTCTTCATCAATTCTCGCTTAGGAATAGCTTCTTCTTGTACTTTCTTCTTCATACGCATTTATTCTCCGGCCTGTGGGCTTGAGCAACCTTAACTTTTTCTATTAAAGTTGGCTCTATGCGTATACTTGACATCATTGCACTCATTCCCGCATATGATCTTCTACTCAACGCGTCAGCTACCACGTTCGCTTTTTCCAGGATGGTATTGAATAGTGTGGTCGTAGTCTTTCAATAGCTCGAGCCAACGTCATTGCCGCATGTTGAGTTCTTTTTTTTGAAAGAAATATTTAAGGCTTTTATGGTGCGAATATATCTCCACTTTCTCCCCATATAGATAGTGCCTCTATATCTTTAGCTGTAAACGCATTTACTTTAACTCTAGATCATGAGTAGGATAATTCCTCTCATATTCTTTAAGTTGTCATGGCATAGGCTATGACTTTCCCACGTTGCATGAGAACACATCCTAACCCTTTGCACAAGCATCGTTGTAGATAACAAATCCATCCGAACCGGATGGTATTGTTGAAACAGTCTTAAAATAAGTCTCCTCTTAAGCTCTTGGAAACTCTTCTCGCATTCTTCGCTCCAAAACGAATTTTGTATCCTTCCGAGTTAGCTGGGTTAATGGAGTAGCGATTAGAAAACCCTTCCACGAATCTCCGATAATAACCACTAAGCCCAAAAGCTACGTGCTTGATCCCGACTTGGTTGCTCTAACTTTGTATTGCTTCAATCTTCACCGGATCAACAGATACTCCATGTTTTCGACACCACGTGCCCAAGGAATGCTACTTCCTCGCCGCGAACTTACATTTCTTCAATTTGGCATATAGTTGGTTTTCACGAAGCCTTTGGAGTACCAGCTTCAAAATGTGCTCGTGATCTTCACGACTTTTGGAATATATGAGGATGTCATCAATAAAGACAACAACGAATTGATCCAAATATTCCTTGAATACTCGATTCATCATATCCATGAAAGCGCAAGAGCATTAGTCAATCCGAAAGACATGACTAAGAATTCATAATGCCTGCACATCGAAGTTAAAAGCGCGCCTTTGGAATATCCTCGCCTCTAATCTTCACCGATGATATCCGAATCGAAGATCGATCTTTGAAAAAATTGTGCCCTTACCAATCGGTCAAACAAGTCATCAATACGAGGTAGAGGATACCTATTCTTGATGGTGACATGGTTCAATTCTCGATAGTCAATACTGAAAGTCGCATACTCCCGCTCTTTCTTCTTTACTGAATAAAACAGGAGCACCCCTAAAGAGATGTACTAGGATTTAATGAAACCGAGTGTCCAACAATTCTCGTAGTTGGACCTTTAACTCCTAAAGTTCAATAGGAGCCATTCGATATGGGGTTTTAGAAATGGGCTTTGTACCAGTTCAAGATCAATAAAGAATTCAACTTCACGTTCGGGGGTAGATCGGGAAGTTCTTCAGAAATACGTCGGGAAAGTCAATAACAACAATATTATTCAAATTTGGCGTGTCTTTATTCAAATCCATAACATGGGCTAAGAAAGCTTGACATCCGTTTTTCAATAAATGAATAGCTTTAAGATTAGATATGATGTTGATTGATTTTAATGGTTTAGTTGCTTGAATTGTACAACAAAGTTGGTTAGGAATATGAAAACTAACAACCTTACGAAAATAATCAATTTTGGCATGATGAGTAGTTAACCAATCAATCCCAAAAATCACATCAAAAGCAAGTATCTTTAAAGAGATAAGGTCAATGAGTAAGGTGATGGTGCCAACTTGAATCAAAACAAGATTTATAAACAATGGATGTGATAAAAGTTTCTCTAACGGAGTTTCCACAGATAGGTCAAAGTCTAATTTCTCCTGAGTCAAGTTTAAACGTTGAGCACAAGCGGAGAGATAAATGAATGGGTAGCACCGTGATCAAGTAAGGTATAAACTTAGCGCAAGAATTTATAAATAGCTTACCCGTGATCACCTCGTTTGGGTTCCTCGCATTTTGACCGATCCAACAACGCTTCTTCCAGAACCGCTTGACTTTGACTTTTCTCGTGATAGTCTTTTGAGTCACCGTCCCCATTGAACTAGGTTTCACTATCGTATAATCTCGAGCGATATGTCCTTCCTTTCCACAATTATAGCATACCTTGAACTGTTGTGGGCGGTTTGACCGATATGTCCCTCTTTCCGCATTTATAGCATACGACCGGTGGTCGTTTCCTCCCTTAGAACCAGATTCTTCTTTGGCACTTTGTCGCCTTCACATAATCGTTGTTAAATCTCCTCTTTTAAAATCTCCTCCCCGACTTGCTTCTTCTATTTTCATGGCTATGATTACCACCACGTAGTGGTTACCATTTTTGTCCTTCGCTTTCTTTCTCCGCCGGGTTATCGTTATTACGTTGATCGCTATCTCGGTATGATCCTCGTTATGGTCCCTCGGTTGAACATACTCGTTATCTCGCTCTAACAATTGAGCCCTCATAATGACATCCTCTGAATAGAGAGAAAATTTATGAGAAATGAGATATTGTCAGATGTCGGGTTTCAAACCTCTCGTAAAACATCCGCGTCATCGTTCCTCATTCTCCACCAAATGAGGTGCAAACCTGGATAACTCTGCAAACTTTGCCTCGTCTTTGAGACACCGCCATATTGTTTTGTTCTAATCTGATGAACTCCACTTCCTTCATATGATGAACACTTTCGGAAAGTATTTGTCATTAAATAGTTTCAAACGCGTCTCCAAGAGACATCTTGAGTCTTGTTTGGATGGGTACGCTTCACGGACTCCCACCAGTGAGTCTGTCTCACCACGGGAACATAAAGGTGGCGAATGGAACCTTCTGTTCCTCCGCATCCCAAGACATCGAATATCTTGGTAATTTTCTTGACCCATGTTTCCGCCAGCGATCGGATCTAGCTTTCCCTTAAATTTTGGTGGTCCCAACTCTTTGAATCTGCTTGGGTCGTGATAACTCCGTGAATTGCTATCATTTCCTCCTCGTATTTTGAACACGAAGTCTCCCTCGTGCGATTTTGCATGAACTGCAAAAAGCTTCTAAACATCCCTCTCATCATCATCTCGCTCGGTGGTGTTGTTCACGGGGAGGAACATTGCCACTTTTTGCACGTTCTCCTCGTTGGTGAGTACAAAGCGCTCTCCACGGTCTCATTTCCATTATTAATATTCTCGATTCGACATTCTCAAATACCGTCATAAAATAAGGGTTAATTAAGGAAATCAATATATCACATAATATCCCTATATATCTTGACTAACTAACAAATAAGCTTAGGTAGGACACACTTTGCGAAGGATTTACTCGTCTCTCCCTCCTAGTTCTATTCCCCGATCTCTCGCCAGAGATCATATCCCTAAGCTCGATACCACCAACCGTGGCGCCCCCCAAAATAGGTATATACATCACCCATTACGAGTTGTCAATACATGGTACAGAAAACAACTACAACTTTATTATTACAACATATAAATCTGTGAGTTTAAATACGATATTGCCATCTGACAATATCCACACGCAAATAAATCCCCATCATAATTATTGATACATTATTTTACAAAATGGTGAGGACTACTAAACAACTCTCTCTAGAACCTTCATTCCATACCCCAGCTAGTACTTTTCATTACATTCTCGCCTCCCGAGAAGAAAAATGGAACAACAAGGAAAAGGGTGAGCTCAAACTAGCCCAAAAAGAATATTATGACTAAGATAATATACAACAAATTATCGTTAGTCTTCAACAGGGAAAAATCTAATAGAATACAATAGACAACAAGTTTTAAATCAATATTCGCAGTGAAATAATAATTCATTAGAAGAGTTAAGTAGAGAATGCAAACTACTATCTTCTATGTATGAATTTAAAAGTTCATTGTCTCATCTTTTATCCTGTAACATCAATCAATATACATCCGGAATCAAATATTCATCTTTGCACTACGTGCCAATGATATTCATCGAGTTGGTCATGTTCATCTAAACACTGCTCATCTTTGCACTACTTCAGCCAAAGATATTCATCGAAATCATTCATCTTCAGACTCTTTCTGGATCAAAGATATTCAATAATATCATCATTTAAGACCGAGGATGATGAAACATATTTTAAAAAACGAATCCAAAGAAACAAAATGATAAGGATTAAGGATTAAGGATTAAGGATTCGTACTTTGTTTTATCCATGTCCAAAAATACCTCAAAATAATCATAGTGGGGTAAAATTCAAGAATGATCAAAACATGGATACAATCAAAGCTAGTATCCACAATAGATATTTTAGACGAAAAAGGAAAATTTTCATTTTTCGATGAATAGTCTTGAGTATTAAGTGAATAGTGTCAGATATCGTGAATAAAGTCAGATATCGTGAATAAGTAACTCTAGACACCAAAAGTTCCAAATTTAATAAAAACTTCAGATCAATATTTCAAAGATAATGATATTGAATAAATAATATCATTACAAAAAAATAATATCCCGTACCTCGAAAGACATTATTACAGTTGAAACACACCGGATATAGGTTATGACTTGAACTTGCACCGAGTATAGCAATACTCAAAGTATACTCAAAATACTCACAAGAATACGCTTCGATAATATAGAGAGAAAACTTCAGCTTACGGTGTGATTTTTTAATTCTAACCTAAGCACCTATTTATAGAAATTGCTTAGAACACCAAAGCAGAAAATTTAATATAATAATATTATATATATTACAAATTCTCCACGCATTACTTAGCATCTCAAATCAACAATCCTAACACATGTTAAATGAGTCCCAACAATGTAAAAAACATTTTTGTAATTAAAAATATTTTAAACTTCCAAAAATTAATTATTTGAAGACTTCGAAACTTCAATAATTCATAATAAATAGCCCTTTTATCAGAAAATTGAATCTCGTGAATTTTTATAGGAAATTCAATTCTCTACAACTTTGCGGAAGAAAGTTTTTCCAAATTCCAAACGAAAATTGACCGAAATCCACAAACGAAGATTTTACAGGTATAATCAAATTTCGACCAATAAATGGGGTCCATGACATGTTTAACATGTTTTAAACATTTATTGCAACAAAAATACTCTTCCTCCTCGTATACTCATATATCCCAAATTAGTTGTAAAAATATCACCATTATTATATTATTAAAATATAATAATATATTTAAATGAATTATTTTATCGAAAAAGATAAAATTTCAATTTTCAACAATTGTCACATTAAAATTTTCTCCATCTATATCTACATAAAATCAATATTTTCCTCATCATATGAATCAATAATTAATTATTCATAAATAATATTACTGAATCACAATATTGACAACCAAGCGCCTTCCTAGGAAGAGGGGCTTTCCAATAAGAATTTCTCTTCTTCTTGGCGCCAGCATTAGGTGACCAAACCTCTCCTTGAGATGAACTTTCTAGACATTTCCAATAATGTTATCTAATAATATTATTCAGATAATATGAATTATTACTTGATAATGAAAAATCTTGTGTAATGTGATTATTGAAACATCTGCAATATAAAATATCAATGCAAAGAATTATTAAATCAATAAAATCTTTGAATAGTAATTATCAGTAACCATTATTAAGTAGTGCATTCTTACGTAAGAATCAATAATTGGTACAATATCGTGTCTTCTTGTTTTAAGCATCAATATTTTAACAAGATTAATTCAGTGAATAACTACACCAAGTTATTTTTTAACAACTTATATTTGTCGTTTTCTTCATCCAATCGCTTTTCGGTTATGGGGCCCACAAAAGATCAAGTAAATCGTGCGAATATTCATTCCCGACAGTTAAGAATATTCCACGACCAAACGAATATTCCCCGACAACAATGAATATTTTATAACCACTTGCTTATTTTGAAATATTTATGTATTTTACCCATAACTATCCACATTAATCAAATCAACCCTTACTATTTCAAAATAATAAATAAAGAAAATTAAATTTCATTAATAATAAGTTGAATCATACAAAAAGCGAGTGACTTCTCACGTAAGCATCAATAATCAAAACCGGTATTACTACTACGCAACCTACGTAGTATTCATCATACTTTTAATTAGGGTATTTCAACGATTAATCGGTAAAACTTCCGTCGTTATTTTCATAAAATATTTTGTCATTTTCTCAATCCGATAATAATTCCATTAAGGGTCCACCAATGATTGTCATTGCATATACGAATATTCCTTGTTAAAACGAATAATCCCCGACCAATCGAATATTATATAACAACTTGCGTACTTGCAAAATTTATAAATATTACCCATAACTATAACATTATATCAAATTCATTCCATAATATTCATAAATGACATTCATAGAAAAATCATCTTTATTCATAAAAGTTGGGGTCTTACATAAAATATTAAACTTTTTTTTAGTTGTTTTAAAAAAAGCAAAAAAAAAAAACAAACCGTATTTTAAAAAGGTCCGAACTCCCGGACCTGATCCTCTATGTGTATATATATATACACATATATATATATGGTCCAGACCCATTATTTAACATACCTTGCTCACCCCCGCCCCTTTAGCGACGAACCACCAATGATTGTGACGTTGTACGAATATTCCCTGTTAAAACGAATATTCTCCGACCAATCGAATATTATATAACAACTTGCGTACTTTGCAAAATTTATAAATATTACCCATAACTATAACATTATATCAAATTCATTCCATATTATTCTAAAATGACATTCATAGAAAAATCATCTTTATTCATAAAAGTTGGGGTCTTACATAAAATATTAAACTTTTTTTTAGTTGTTTTAAAAAAAAGCAAAAAAAAAAACAAACCGTATTTTAAAAAGGTCCGAACTCCCGGGCCACGATCCTCTGTGATATATATATATATATATATATATATATATATATATATATATATATATATACTATCAGCACCCTTATTTAACATACCTTGCTCACTTTTTAGCGACACCACCAATGATTGTCTTGGTTATGCGAATATTTCTGTTAAAACGAATATTCCCCACCAATCGAATATTATATAACAACTTACGCACTTTGCAAAATTTATAAATATTACCCATAACTATAACATTATATCAAATTCATTCCATAATATTCAAAAATGACATTCATAGAAAAATCATCTTTATTCATAAAAGTTGGGGTCTTACATAAAATATTAAACTTTTTTTTAGTTGTTTTAAAAAAGCAAAAAAAAAAAAACCGTATTTTAAAAAGGTCCGAACTCCCGGACCTGATCCTCTGTGTGTATATATATATATATATATATATATATATATATATATATATATATATATATATACGGTCCAGACCCCTTATTTAACATACCTTGCTCACCCCCCTTTAGCGACGAACCACCAATGATTGTGTCGTTGTACGAATATTCCCTGTTAAAACGAATATTCCCCGACCAATCGAATATTATATAACAACTTGCATGACTTTTTGCAAAATTTATAAATATTACCCATAACTATAACATTATATCAAATTCATTCCATAATATTCAAAATGACATTCATAGAAAAATCATCTTTATTCATAAAAGTTGGGGTCTTACATAAAATATTAAACTTTTTTTAGTTGTTTTAAAAAAAGCGAAAAAAAAACAAACCAAGTATTTTAAAAGGTCCTAACTCCGGACTGATCCTCTCGTGTGCATATATATATATATATATATATATATATATATATATATATATATACTGGTCCGCACTTTATTTAACATACCTTGCTCACCCCCCTTAGCGACGAACCACCAATGATTGTGTCGTTGTACGAATATTCCCCGACCAATCGAATATTATATAACATCTTGTGTACTTTACAAAATTTATAAATATTACCCATAATTATAACATTATATCAAATTCATTCCATAATATTCAAAAATGACATTCATAGAAAAATCATCTTTATTAATAAAAGTTGGGGTCTTATATAAAATATTAAACTTTTTTTTAGTTGTTTTATAAAAAGCAAAAAACAAACAAACCAGTATTTTAAAAAGGTCCGAACTCCCGGACCTGATCCTCTGTATGTATATATATATATATATATATATATATATATATATATATATATATATATATATATATATATATATATACTGGTCCAATGCACTTATTTAACATACTTTGCTCACCCCCTTTAATGTATTTAACCACTAATGATTGTGTGGTTGTTGCATTTAATATTCCCCGTTAAAACGAATATTCCCCAAACCAATCGAATATTATATAACAACTTGCGTACTTTTGCAAAATTTATAAATATTACCCATAACTATAACATTATATCAAATTCATTCCATAATATTCAAAATGACATTCATAGAAAAATCATCTTTATTCATAAAAGTTGGGGTCTTACATAAAATATTAAACTTTTTTTAGTTGTTTTAAAAAAAAGCAAAAAAAAACAAACCGTATTTTAAAAAGGTTCGAACTCCCGGACCTGATCCTCTATGTGTATATATATATACACATATATATATATATATATACGGTCCAGACCCCTTATTTAACATACCTTGCTCACCCCCCTTTAGCGACGAACCACCAATGATTGTGCCGTTGTACGAATATTCCCTGTTAAAACGAATATTCCCCGACCAATCGAATATTATATAACAACTTGCGTACTTTGCAAAATTTATAAATATTACCCATAACTATAACATTATATCAAATTCATTCCATAATATTCAAAAATGACATTCATAGAAAAATCATCTTTATTCATAAAAGTTGGGGTCTTACAGAAAATATTAAACTTTTTTTTAGTTGTTTTAAAAAAAAACAAAATAGCATTTTAAAAAGGTCCGAACTCCGGACTGATCCTCCGTGTGTATATATATACATACATACATATATATATATACTGGTCCGGACCCTTATTTAACATACCTTGCTCACCCCCTTTAGCGAACGAACCACTTGATTGATTGTGTTGTATGCGAATATTCCTGTTAAAACGAATATTCCCAATTAATCGAATATTATATAACAACTTACATTTTTTGCAAAATTTATAAATATTACCCATAACTATAACATTATATCAAATTCATTCCATAATATTCAAAATGACATTCATACAAAAATCATCTTTATTCATAAAAGTTGGGGTCTTACATAAAATATTAAACTTTTTTTTAGTTGTTTTAAAAAAAAGCAAAAACAAACAAATCAGTATTTTAAAAGGTCCTAAACTCCCTTAATTCGATCCTCTCTGTATATATATATATATATATATATATATATATTTATATATATATATATATATACGGTCGCACCCTTATTTAACATACCTTGCTCACCCCCTTTAACGATTTACCACCAATGATTGTGCTGGTTATGCGAATATTCCTCGTTAAAACGAATATTCCCCAGGCCAATCGAATATTATATAACAACTTGCGTACTTTGCAAAATTTATAAATATTACCCATAACTATAACATTATATCAAATTCATTCCATAATATTCAAAAATGACCTTCATACAAAAATCATCTTTATTCATAAAAGTTGGGGTCTTACATAAAATATTAAACTTTTTTTTAGTTATTTTAAAAAAAAGCAAAAAAAAAAACAAACCGTATTTTAAAAAGGTCCGAACTCCCGGACCTGATCCTCTGTGTGTATATATATATATATATATATATATATATATACGGTCCAGACCCCTTATTTAACATACCTTGCTTACCCCCCTTTAGCGGCAGAACCACCAATGATTGTGTTGGTTGCATTTATATTCCTTGTTAAAAGCGAATATTCCCCGGCCAATCGAATATTATATAACAACTTGTGTAATTTGCAAAATTTATATATATTACCCATAACTATAACATTATATCAAATTCATTCCATAATATTCAAAAATGACATTCATAGAAAAATCATCTTTATTAATAAAAGTTGGGGTCTTATATAAAATATTAAACTTTTTTAGTTATTTTAAAAAAAGCAAAAAAAAAAACAAACCAGTATTTTAAAAGGTCCTAACTCCGGACTGATCCTCTGTGTATATATATATATATATATATATATATATATATATATATATATATACGGTCCAGACCCTTATTTAACATACCTTGCTCACCCCCTTTAGCGACGGACCGGGCGACGATTCGGTCCGTCGTTATATATAGAACTGTCGTCTTAGTTTTTAGCAATGAACAACATATAGTGACGGACAACATATAGCGACGGACTGAACCTATAGCGATGGACCGAATCGTCGCCCGGTCCATCACTAAAGAGAGGTGAGCAGAGTATATTAGATAAGGGGTGAGCTTAAGATCCGGACCGTATATATATATATATATATATATATATATATGTGTGTGTGTGTGTGTGTGTGTGTGGACTAATCCGTAGTTAATATTGTTAATTTAAAGTTAGTCTTACAACATATTTGGAGTATTTTGTATTTTAATATTGCGGATGAGATAAATGACTAAAATACTCCTTTTTGTAAATGTCATTCTAAGTTTAATGTTCTCTTTGTATTAAACCGTGAATGTCAAATTTAATTTGTTTTTAGTTTTCAAGTTTTCGATCAATTCTACTATCAAAAGGTGGCTGATATTAAGAGAAATTATCTCTTGCAGATGTGTAAGATGTGGGATGCAGCAACACGATTCAATCTCATATTATTCAAACACATATCTTTTCCTCTAATTTATTTAACCAATAAACTATTTTCTTAATAATTCTTGACAGCATTTGTTAGAGTCTCTTCCAAAGGCTTAAACTTCCACCCCAAATTCTCCAACTTCTTAGAACTCAATTTCTCAGAATTCAACTTCTGTACTTTAGTGAAACTGTTATATCTTTATGGAATTAGTTGGTGTCAAAAAGTATTGTTAACGCCAAGATCTTTCCACGCGCCTCAATCACCGAAAAGCGCATCTAATCCTGCAAAAAAAACGAGTCAGCACCGAAAGCTTGACAATGGGGATAGCTCCGGTGTGAGAATTAGTACAAGCCGAAACCAGGTTAACAATGGAGGTTTTGTATTCTAGTACTGTTAGAGAAATTTTGCATGTACCTTTTCCCATGTAGTGCTCTGTTGTAAGACCCCGGTTTTTATGAATAAAGATGATTTTTCTATAATTATCATTTTTGAATATTATGGAATAAATTTGTTATAATGTTATAGTTGTGGGTAGTATTTATAAATTCTGCAAAGTATGCAAGTTGTTATATTATATTCGATTGGTCAGGGAATATTCGTTTTAATAGGAATATTAAATACAACGAAAGGCAATCATTGGTGGACCCCACAATGTAATTATTATGACAAAAAATTTTTATGAAAATAACGGCGGAAGTTTTACCGATTATCTTTGTTGAACTACTTTCGGTAGTAAAAAATACGATAATGGCGTGGTTACATAGTAGCACACGGTATTGATTATTGATGCTTCACGTGAGAAGTCACTCGGTTATACTCAATTATTACTACTGAAAATTGTTGCATCATATCCATCGTATTATTGATTCAATTATTGTCAAATTATCATCGCATTATATGATATATTATTAAATCAATAATTGAGGCGACAAAGTTATTCATATTATTAAATTGCAATATTTACAATGTCTAGAAGTTACGCGAGGAGAGGTTTGGTCACCTAATTGCGGCAATAGGGAGAAATCTTTATTGAAAGCCCCTCTTTCTTGGGAACGACCAGATTATTAAATATTATGAGTTATAATATTAATGATGAATAAGTTCGTGTTGATTAAAGATGAATTTGATAGTTCCATTGTGTTGGGATTATTAGTGTTAGTGGAAATCGACATCTATTCCGATGATAATTGATGTCTGAGGGTTATATTGATAAATTAGGGAATTTATCGGATAAATGAGCAGTTAATTGCTACTAATTCACATGCTTATATAACTATTTATTCACATGTGTGTACTATTGAATCACATTTTTATACTATTAGGGGAGTTGGTGCAAGATTGATAATACTTGGATGATTAAATTAAAGATAGAGGTATAGATGGAGGTACTATACCGTAATTCATATTTTCACATGATTAAACTATTGATTCACATTATTTACTATTAGGAGATGTGGTGCAAGTTTGATAATACTTGCAGGACTAAATTAAAAATGAAAGAAAAGTTGGGGGTATTGCACTGTAATTTTTCGAGCCCCAAAACGTGCAATTATTGAAACTATATTTTTTTATAAATAGAAGCTCATTCTTCCTTCATTTCTCACCAATTCACTAAAGCTATAGAGCAATTATTATAGAGAGAAATTATAGAGAGAAGATATAGAGATAGAAGAAGAGAAGCCTGTTACCTCACTATTCTAGTATCCAATTTCTTCTGAGGTAAGGGGTAGTATTCCTTTTGTAGTCATGAAGAGAACTTACATTATTCCATTCTTTATTATTACATTGGAATAACTTTTGTATCTGTGAGCTACCCTATACTTGGTGAAATTCTTACATTATTCCATTCTTTATTATTTTGTTGGAATATCCATGCATGCGTTTCTGTGGGACTGGTTCCGCTCTTTATTATTACATTGGAATATCCCACGTACATGCATTTTACATGGGACTGGTTTAAATCTTTATTATTACATTTGGAATATTACATGTCATGCATTTTACACCTCAACTGGTTCCGTCTTTATTATTACTGTTGGAATATCACATTTGTGCGTTTTATTAGGACCTAGTTTAAGTCTTTATTATTCTATTAGAATAACTTTTGCTATCTGGTTTATCGCATGCACGATGATTTCTTTTGTTATTCCATTCTTTATTATACTCGGTTGGTTAAAGTTTTAACTTCTATACTCCATGAAATTAGTGGAATATCCTTGATATTTGTGCTTCATCCAAAGATCTTTTCATGAAAATATTCTTACGAGCATTCTTGAATTTTACTCTATAAAGAAGTATCATGTTGACAATTTGGACATTATTAGTTCTTGGTTAAATTAATTCTTGAACTTGTTTTATTGAATTCTTATATCATTGTCATCATCCTCATGTTTATATTATATTGAAAGTCATCTGTGGCACATAGTGCGTAGATGGACTTAGTATGATTATGACCGAGGATTATTTGGTATAATCATGACCGTAATATTACAAATGATGTGGTAAAAGTCCTCATTGGCACGTAGTGCATTGATGGACAATTGTTGGCATGATCATGACCATTGATGAATACACGAATATCCTTGGCCTGTAGTGCATGGATAATTTGTGGTCGTGGCCCTAATGAATATCCTTGGTCGTAGTGCAGGGATGATGTGGATTATTTATTAAGCCGAGTCTCAGCGATAAAAAGTGATGAAAAACCTTTTTAAATCATAAAAGATAGTAGATTTTATTCTCTACTTGACTCTTTTAATGGATTGCTTATTCCGCTGTAGTTAAACTTGATGTTTATTATATTTTATCAGTTTAACATTGTTGAATGCTAATGATAATTTATCCTGCATTATCTTAGTCATAATATTTCTTACTGTGCTAGTTGAGCTCACCCTTTCTTTCACTTTGTTCTCTCTCGGAAATGAGAATATAAATTTGGAGCAGAGTCGGGAACGGAGTGATGGTCCAGATGATAGTATTAGTAATCCTCACTATTCTGTGAAATAGTGTGATAATAAATGTATTGAGGACTTATTTTGAGTTTGTATACGGTCTAGAAGACAATGATTGTATTAAAACTCACAGCTCATGTTGTATATTTAAGTTTGTATCTGAATTTTATACCATGTATTTGACGACTCAGAATAGGTGAGGTATACCTATTTTGAGGGCGTCACATCTGTACTTTATATTGATCTCACCGCCTTGCATGCAATGCCTGTAGTGACCTCATCAACTTGCATGCAATCTTTATCCCATATCAAATCAATGTTCCCCACTAAAACCGGATTATATCAAAACCTTCTTTAATTAAGGTGTTGGATCCATAGTCCAACACCTGTCCACTACAATAATCTCTAGCTCAAGCTCAAAGATAATCATATGTAAATATCAGCTCAACACATCCCAAATGCCCAAATAATTGTGGCCCAACATAGCCCAAAGGCCCAAATATCCAAGGCCCAACATTGCCCCTCAGTTTTTATCAAATAGAATATTTGATGGAAGAGTATACAAAAATTTGGCCCAAATAATAAAGGAGTCCAAATCAAAGCCCAACGAGGCCTAACCATCAGAAAACCCAATTCTGGACGTCAACTCTTCAAATCCATCATCATTATCTTCATTAAATGTGCCGCCCTCGTGTTTCAGAAATAATTGAAAGACAACACTATAAAAACCCAATTCTCCCAAATTAGACGGTTTCACCAGCTCATTTGGATTTCGAATTTTAAAAGAACTCTTGCTTTCTTCTTCCTCCAACTCCCTCTCTATAATCTGTCAACAATGGCCTCTCAGAACCCTGAAAACACTACTCCCATCTCAGTAACCCCTCTAGCTTACATTCCGGTAGCCCATACCCCCACCAACGTCATTCCAGAAATAAACCCCAAATTTACCCCATCCTCCAGCAAAAACCCTCCACCTACCACCACTCAAAACCCTACTCTTGAGTACCAAAATGAAGAATAATTCCCTCACGCCAATAGCCTCTCTGAACTTACAGAGGATGATATCAGTATCATCCAAGAACGCTACGAGATCCCAGACACCCACCACCTGAGAGTGCCCACACCCACTGACCTTATGTTCAACCGTCCTGAAGGCTGGACCGCTATGCACCTCACCCTCTTGGAGAAAGGGTTTGCCTTCCCCTCCATACCATCATCATCACCCTTCTAGGGTTCATGGGTGTTGGATTAGCCCAATTGTTCCCTAATTCCTATATCCACATACTCGCCTTCATCGCCTTCTGCCACGAGATAGGGATTTCACCCTCTATCGACTTCTTTTTCTCCCTCTTCACAGTCGAAAACTCTCGCGAACAGGGGTTTCAAGATGCTGAGCAAACAATCCCCAAAACCCAATGCCATATTTGAAAAACGCCCCCTAATGGACACTCCTTTAAGCAATAAAGGGTGGCACAAGGCCTGGTTCTTTGTCATAGGACCCGAAATCCCTACCATCCCTAACTGGACTACTGCTAAATACATCTCTTTGGACTTCGGCGACATCTCAGACGAACATGTGGTAGAGATGATGAAGCTGCTGGAGAAACTTCCTATGAAAGAATGGAGCTTTGGCCTCTTGAGCAAACAAACATGGTTGTATGACCACAAATGTAAGTTCTGAATTTATTACTTGTAAAAATTTTATCTTATTTTCAATAACTATTCTGAAACATCCTTATCCATCTTCTGCAGTATTGTAAGACCCCAAATTTTATAAATAAAGATTTAATTTTCTCAATATATATATTTTTAATATTAAGGTGTGGATTTGATATAATGTTATAGTTGTAGGTAGTATTTACAAATTCTGAAAAGTATGCAAGTTGTTATAAAATATTCGATTGGTCGGAGAATATTCGTTTTATCAGGGAATATTCGTACAACGACGCAATCATTGGTGGACCCCACAACGAAATTACTGTCGGAATGAGAAAACGACAAAAATATCTTTTTATGAAAATAATGACGAAAGTTTTACCGTTAAACGATTGAAATACCCGGTGATAAAAGTACAGTAATACGCGTGGTTGCATAGTAGCACATGATATTGATTATTGATGATTATGTGAGAAGTCACTCAGTTTTGTTCAATTATTGCTACAGTAATTGCTGCATAGTATCTCACGTTAATTGATTCAATTATTGTTATAATATTTTATATAATTAAATCAATAATTGAGATGACAAGTTATTCATATTATTATCTGCATAATTAACAATTTCTAGAAAGTTCTGTCGAGGAAAGGGATTTGGTCACCTAATTACGTGTCAATAAGGAGAAATCCTTATCGGAAAGCCCCTTTTTCCTGGGAACGATATGGTTGATAATATTGCGAGTTATAATATAGATTAATAAATGTTGTTAAAAATATTGAGAGAATTTTTATGAAGTATTTTTTATAAATTTTGATTATTATATGGACCCCCACTTACCCATTTTTCAAAATAATCATTAGAAAGTTATTTAGTATATATATATAATAAAGGTGGGGGCCACTTATGGGGCCCACATGTGGGAGAAAGAAAAGGGGTAGGGGTGGGGGGGGGGAGATGCCTTGGAAGGGTGGGAGCTTATATGTTATATGTAGGAAAGAGGGAGTGTAATTTGTGTGTGAGTGTGATGTGTGTATATATATATATATATATATATATATATATATATATATATGTGTGTGTGTGTGTGTGTGTGTGTGTGTGTGTTTGTTATATATAACGGGTGTACACCTGTGGGTGTACTATATATATATATTATATTTTATTTAAAAGTTTTTATTTTATTAGAATATTTATTGCATAGTGTTGCATAGTAAAATCAAAAAATCAAACGTTTCAGCCGAACGAATTTGCCCGTGAATTCATTTTGTGCATCCGTGATTAAATTTTCAAATAGTATCATTTCCATTCTCCTATAAATAGGATGCTTAGTTAGAATTGAAAATCACACCAGAATCAGAGAATTCTTCTTCAATAATATTGAGCGTATTTCTTTAGAGTTTTAAGAAACTTTGAGCGTAGAAAACAGTGTAAGTTTTCTTCAAGAATATCCCCGATATACCAGTCGGAATACTCTTCTTTTTAAGTTAAGGGGTATTATTTATTTCATATTCGCTTATGATATTATTTTTCGTATTCGTAAGAAATTTTATATCGTTCAATATTCACAAGAAATAATATCTTCATTTAATATTCTTAAGGAATATTATCTTCGTTTAATATTTGTAAGAAATATTATTTTCGTTCAACAGTCGTAAGGGATATTATTTTTGTTCAATACTTGTAAGAAATAATATTTTCTTCCATACTCTGTAGTATGTAAGTAATATTATTTCGTTTCAGATTTAGAATTCTATACTCATTTTGTTAAGTTTTGGCTTCTATACTCCATGAAATTAGTAGAATATCCATGAAATTTGCGCTTCATCCATTATCTTTTAATGAAAATATTATTCTGAGGATTCTTGATAAGTTTTAACTTTTTCATGCCGGAGTACTATTCACGGGGTACAATTCCCGAAGTACTATTCACGGGATACTATTCACTCAGTTACTATTCACCTGGGGTATTATTCATGACAAAAATTAATTTCTTTTCGGTTCAAATCATTTTTGATACAATATTATTCTTGAATTTTACTCCACAAAGTTATACCATATTGACAATTTGGACATTATTAAATTCTAGATAAATTAAATTATAAATCTTTAAAATTTATCCTTGCTCTCATTTGATTGAATTCTTATATCATTGTCATCATCCTCATGCTTATATTGTGATGAAAGTCATCTTCGGTCAAGAGTGCAAAGATGGACTGTTGATTTGTGACGCTCCCAAAATAGGTATACATCACCCATCTTGAGTCGCCAAATACATGGTACAAAATTTAAATACAACTTAATTATACAACTGTCGTGTAAGATACGACAAAACATAATATGATAGTTTTAATACGAATATTGTCATCTAGACAATATCCACACTCAATGGAGTTCTCATTACATTTATTATCACACTATTTTACAGAATAGTGAGGACTACTAATGCAACCATCTGGACCGTCACTCTATTCCCCGACTAGTCTTAGCTATATTCTCATTTTCTGAAGAGAACAATGAAAGAAAAGGGTGAGCTCAACTAGCCCAGTAAGAAATATTATGACTAAGATATTGCAGAATAAATTATCCTTAGCCTTCAACAGTGTTAAACTGATAAAATACAACAAACATCAAGTTTAACTGCAGCGGAACAAGCAATCCATTAGAAGAGTCAAGTAGAGCATGATATCTACTATCTTCTATGATTTAAAAGGTTTTCATCACTTTTATCACTGAGACTCAACTTAATAAATAATCCACATCATCGAATCACCCATGCACTACGGGCCAAGGATATTCTTTAGTATCACGACCACGAATTATCTATGCACTACGGGCCAAGGATATTCGTGTTTTCATCAATGGTCATGATCATGCCAACAACTATCCATCAATGCACTACGGGCCAATGAGGACTTTTATCACATCATTTGTAACATTACGGTCATGATTATACCGAATAATCATTGGTCATAATCATACCAAGTCCATTTATGCACTACGACCACAGATGACTTTTAATATAATATAAGCATGAGGATGATGACAATAATATAAGAATTCAATTAAAAAAAAGCAAATGATAAATTTTTAAATATTTATAATTTAATTTATTCAGAATCAATAATGCCCAAATTGTCAACATGATACTACTTTGTGGAGTAAAATTCAAGAATAATATTATACCAAAAATAATTTGGACCAAAAACGAATCAATTTTATTATGAATATTACCCCGGGTGAATAGTACTCGAGTGAATACTATCACATGAATAGTAATTCGGGAATAGTACTCCGGCATGAAAAAGTTAAAACTTGTCAAGAATGTTCAAAATAATATTTCCATGAAAAGATACTGGATGTAACGCAAAATTTAAGGATATTCTACTAATTTCATGGAGTAAAGAAGCCAAAAATTTAACAAAATGAGTATAGAATTCGAAATCTGAAACGAAATAATATTACTTACATACTACAGAGTATGAAAGAAAATATTATTTCAAGCGAATATTGAACAAAAATAACATCCCTTACCTTAAAAAGAAGAGTATTTCAACTGGTATAGCGGGGATATTCTTGAAGAAAACTTTCACTATTTTCTACGCTCAAAGTTTTCTAAAACTCTAAAGAAATACGCTAAATATTATAGAAGAAGAATTCTCTGATTCTGGTGTGATTTTCAATTCTAACTAAGAATCCTATTTATAGGAGAATGGAAGGGGCACTGTGTAAGGAATTTCACGGACGAAACATTCACAATTCACGGAAATGCTTTGAAAATTTTTTTAGACGTCCGTTTAAAAATATAATATTATAATATTCAAGTAAAACAAATAACTTTATATAAAATATAATATATTCTATTTTTTCATAAAAAATAAAATTTATTATAATATATATATATATAATAAATATTTAATTCAACTCCCTCCAAAGTACGACATCCTTCCCCCCCCCCCCCATTATATATATATATATATATATATATATATAATATATATTATAAACCAATACTTCCTTTTTCATTCAATCTCCTCCTGTGACAACCTTTGAAATCCTCCCCCCATCATTCATTTTTCAACATGTGGGCCCCACATATGGGCCCCACCTATTATTATATACCGAATAATTTTCTACCAATTATTTTTAAAAAATGGGTAAATGGGGGTTCATTGTAAGACCCCAATTTATTATAAATAAAATTGAATTTTCTTTATTTATTATTCTAAATTAATAAGGTGTTAATTTGATATAATGCTTTGATTATGGGTGAAATGTGCAAATTTTACAAAATAAGCAAGTGGTTATAAAATATTCATTTTTTCGGGGAATATTCTTTTGGTCGTGGAATATTCTTTTTGTCGGGGAATATTTGTACGACGGCGCAGCCATTCGTGGGGCTCATAGCAGAATAACCGTGGGATGAAGAAAATGACAAAGTATGAGTTTTTATAAATAATAACAGTAATTATTACAGAATAACACTATTAGAATACACAAGTGGTTAAAATACGATGTCTGGCGTGGTGGCACGTAGCACACGATATTGCATCATTATTGTTGAATTATTGATTCGTGACGTATGTATGAAGGCACTACTCAATAATTGTTACAGATGAGTTATTTATTTAATATTTTATTTTATTAATTCAATAATTATGGCGTTGATATTTTATATTATTGTTGTTTCAATAATTATCAACCGCATGATATTTCCCATTATCGGATCAATAATTCATATTATTTGAATAATATTATTAGATAGCATTATTGGCAATGTCTAGAAAGTTACATCGAGGAGAGGTTTGAGTCGCTTTAATTGCGCGCAAGAAGGAAAAATCCTTATTGGAAAGCCCCATCTTTCCCAGGAACTACCGTTGTCATAATTGTGATTACGTAATATTATTTGTGAATATTAATTATTGATTTATATGATAAGAAAATATTTATTTGATGTGGATATAAATGATGGATTTATTTATGTGGTTATAAATAAAGGAATTAATCTTTGAGGTGTTTTATCAAGATTTTGTCGAAATGGAGGAATTAAAAATCATCCGTTTGTGGATTTTGGATATTTTCTGTTTGGAATTTGGAAAAACTCAAAATTACAAAGTTGTAGAGAATTCGATTTAGTGTGGAATGGACTTAAAATTCGTATTTTTTACGATAAAACGGCTATTTTCTATGAATTGTTGAAGTTTTGAAAAATAAAATGATTTTTATTAATTTTATTGGTGGGACCCACTTTTGGGTTGGTGTTGAATACACATGGGCGCTATTTTTTCTTCCAAGATGGCATGCTTGATTTTTCCAAAGGTGTGCGTAGAGAAAAAGAAAGAAATAATAATATTTTATTATTTTAGTCTCCTATGGCGTTCTAGCATTTTTCTATAAATAGACGCTTAGGTTAGAATTGAAAATCACACCAGAAACAAGTTTTCTTTCTCTCTATATTGTCGAGCGTATTTTTGTGAGTATTTAGATACTTTGAGAGTTGTTGTTCGGTATAAGTTTTCTTCGGCTTTCTATTCGAAATTCAGTCAGAAGTATGGTTATTTTGAGGTAAGGGATGTTATTTTCTTCTTAAATGATATTATTTTCTTCAATATCATTATGTTGAAGTATTGGTTTGAACTTTTTAATCAAATTCGGAACTTTTTGTGTTGGGGTTACTATTCACGTATACGATACTATTCACGTATACGGCACTATTCACGAATACGGCACTATTCACCGAAAAATGAAAATTTTTCTTTTTGTCCAAGATGTTTATTTTGGCTACTATCTTTGATTGTATCCATGTTTTGATCGTTATTTTTGAATTCTGCTTCACAACTGGTTATTATGAAGTATTATTGATCTTGGATAAACTGTTATACGAATCCCTAATAATTGTCCTTCTATCTCACTGGATTCATTTTCTTTAAAATATTTTTCATCATCTTCAGTCTTAAAAGATGATATTACTAAATATTTTTAACTTTGTAGTCTGAAAGATGAATGATTAATCGATGAATATCTTTGGCCCGTAGTCTGAAAGATGAACAGTGTTGAGATGAACATGACCAACCCGGTGATACAAATGAATATCTTTGGCTTTGTAGTGTAAAGATGAATAATTGATTAAAGATATATATTGATTGTTGTTACTGGGGATAAAATATTGATGATGAACTTATAAATCTTAGAAGATAGTAGAATTTATTCTCTACGTGACTCTTATAATGGATTCTTGCTTCCTCTGCGAATATTGATCTAAAACTTGTTGTTTCATTATATTCTATCGATTTTTTCTGTTGAAGACTAATGATAATTTGTTGTATATTATCTTAGTCATAATATTCTTTATCGGGCTAGTTGAGCTCACCCTTTTCCTTTTTGTTCCATTTTTCTTCTCGGGGAGGTGAGAACATAGCGAGGATCGAGTCGGGTATGGAGTGATGGTTCTAGAAAGATGTTTTAGCGATCCTCACTATTTCTATAAAATAGTGTATGAATAATTGTAATGAGGACTTATTTGAGTGTTGATATTGTCTAGAAGACAATATTTGTATTTAAACTCATAGTATGTGTTGTCGCATTTTGCACGACAATTGTATTATTGAAATTGTAGTTTGCTTTCTGTACCATGTATTTGGCGACTCAGGATGGGTGTTGAATACCTATTTTGGGGTGTCACATTCATAAAATAAGCGAAATTTACATCAAATACTTCATAAAAATTCCTTCAATATTTTTAACAACATTTATCATCATTATTATAATTCGCAATATTTAACAACCAGGTCGTTCCAAGGAAAGAGGGGGCTTTTCGATAAGGATTTCTCCTTATTGACGCGCAATTAGGTGACCAAACTTCTCTTTGACAGAACTTCTAGACATTGTCAATATTGCAAATAATAATATGAATAACTTTGTCTTCTCAATTATTGATTTAATAATTTAAAATATTATGCAGATGATAATCTTGTGACAATAATTGAATCAATAATATGAGAGATATGATGTAGTAATTCTCGTAGTAATAATTGAGTATAACCGAGTGACTTCTCACGTAAGTATCAATAATCAATACCGTATTATGCGCAACCACGCCAGATTCAGTACTTTTATCACCGGGTATTTCAACAAGATAACGGTAAAACTTCCACCGTTATTTTCATAAAAGATATTTACATCATTTTCTAACTCCGGCAAATACTTCCATTGTAAAATCCACCAATGATTGTGTTGGTAAATCGCATTTAATATTCCTGTTAAGCGAATATTCCCAGGCCAATCGAATATTTTATAACAAATTGCTTACTTTGCAAAATTTATAAATATTACCCACAACTTTAATATTATAACAAATCAACACCATAATTATTCAAAATGATATTTATAGAAAAGTTCATCTTTATTCATAAAAGTTGGGGTCTTACATGATTGGTATGATTATGACCAGGGATTATTCGGTATAATCATAACCTGTAATGTTACAAGTGATATGGATTATTTATTGAGCTGAGTCTCAGCGATAGTTATTGGTATGATCATGACCATGCGTTCTCTTCGGCCAAGGGTGCAAAGATGAATTGTTGTTTGGCATGTTCATGACCATTGGTGAAAACACGAATATCCTTGGCCCGTAGTGCATGGATAATTCGTGCTTGTGATACTAATGAATATCCTTGGACCATAGTGCATGGATAATTCAGTGATGTGGATTATTTATTAAGTTGAGTCTCAGCGATAAAATTGATGATAAACTTTTAAATCATAGAAGATAGTAGATATCATGCTCTACTTGACTCTTCTAATGGATTGTTTATTCCGCTGCAGTTGTTGATCTAAAACTTGTTTTCTATTGTATTCTATCAGTTGTTATTCTGTTGAAGGCTAAGGATAATTTATTCTGCATTATCTTAGTCTTAATATTTCTTACTAGGCTAGTTGAGCTCACCCTTTTCTTTTCTTTGTTCTCTTGTGAAATGAAAATATAAATTTGACCAAGTCGGGAATGGATTGACGGTCCAGATGGTTGTTTTAGTAGTCCTCACTATTCTATGAAATAGTGTGATAATAATTGTAATGAGATTGAATTTGAGTTTGGATATTGTCCAGGAGACAATATTTGTATTAAAACTCACAACTTATGTTTTGTCGTATTCTACACTACACTTAACAGTTGTATAAATTAAGTTTGTATTTAAGTTCTATACCATGTATTTGGTGACTCAGAATGGGTGATGTATACCTATTTTGGGGGTGTCACAAGTATCCCTCATCAAACCGACCTCCATTAACCGAAAAGAACTTGAGAAATTCCTTTATGCCAACCCATCCCAAACTCCTGCCGAACCCCAAAACATTGAGCCTTAAGACACCAAACCCCAAACCACTGAACCCCAAACCACCGAACTAACCCCTGCCAAAGAGTCAAGCCATCCTCGACATAAGAAAAGAGCTGCCAGAAAACCAAAACACCTTCCTATTCCCACACTTTAAGAAAGCCTTCTTGACATGCCCATTGCCGAACGCGCCCAAATCCTACGAACCAAAAAGAAACGAGCAAAAATAACCCTTCTTACTACTGAAGAGCTGAAAGTTCCTCCGCCTGAAGCTAACCAACCACCAATCATTCCCGTCGAGATCAACGAACCTGAATAAGAACCCGAAGAACAAGAAGAACCCAATTCTCCCCTTGTCAAAAAAAAAAAAACACTTCAGACAACCAACCAACCCCAACAATTGAACCTTCAACAACTCACATCCCAACCCTACCCGAACAACTAAGAATTTCTCCACAACGACCATCATCTTCTACCGCCATGCCCGAAGCCGTATGGTCGCCCACTCTATGGCCTAACAACAATGAAGACTTCCCTTTGCACCTTTACAATGCCTTCATCCTTGACACTGACGACCATCGCTTTGGCAACAGCTCCATCTCTGGCCTTATTCAAGCTGGCATGACTCACCAGGGCAGAGTAAGTCGACTATTATTTAACCACTTTTACCCACAAATATCTTCTTAAAACATTTTCTTAACTCTGAACAACTGCAGGCAAATGGAATCTTCAGGCGGCTTAACCAGAAGTATAAAGAAATTTAAGCCAAAGAGGATGCTGCCTGAAGAGAAAATACCATCCTGAAGTCTGCTTTGTAAAGGGAAAGAAGTCTGCATGGGGACACCCTCTTCAACTCTGAATACCTTAGAAAAGACAACGCCAAACTCAAAGAACAACTGACAACTGCCGAAGCCCTCCAACGAACCACCACTAAACAAAATCGAGAATTACAACTAACGAACGAAGTGCTGACACAAAACAACCGGAGTCTGACTAAAGAAATCAATGA
Source organism: Panax quinquefolius (assembly GCA_020205615.1). NCBI lineage: Eukaryota > Viridiplantae > Streptophyta > Magnoliopsida > Apiales > Araliaceae > Panax > Panax quinquefolius. Next base: position 51,644,161 of record CM035173.1, read on the forward strand.
AACCAAAATCACCGAACAACGACATCTTAAATATCGATGTAAAGTCAAAAAGAACTCCAAGAACTTAAAGACCTCGCCCCCTCACTCACCGAAGAACTCATGAAAATCAATCCAAATCTAATATCAGAATCAAATTGAATCGATCAACGAGATAGTTCAGATGTATGCTAAAGGCTACGAAATAGTTCGAAGCAAAGGCAAAGCGAAGCTCATCGCTGCCTCTCTAAACCCATTACTCCTCGATTCTTCTGAAGACGAAGACGAGGATAATGCCAAAAATGACCCTCCACCAACATAACTTATAAACTTGTAAAAATTTAACATATTGTAATAGTTTTTTATATTTAATGAAATATTATTTTTCCCTTCTTAATCCTTTTAAATTTATCTTATACTGTTATTCAAACAATAAATAATTTGAACTCAACACTTCAAATAAAACAAGGTAATAATGTAAAGTAACACTTATTCATTACCGAAGTGTAAAATAGATCTTTAACAATCTAATTCGCCATCTTAAGGACGAATAGACTCAGCCGAACCTCCCAATAAACCTGTTCGCCATCTTGAAGATGAACATGCCATGTTTACCATCTTTAGGATGAACAGGTTTTGTTCACCATCTTGAGGAAGAACAAATCTAACCAAGCCTCCCATCAAACCAGTTCACCATCTTGAGGACGAATCAGGACCTTGTTCACCATCTTTAGGATGAACAGACCACCAAACCTCCAGAAAATCTAGCTCGCCATCTTTAGGATGAATTAGGACCCTGTTCACCATCTTTAGGATGAACAGGTTCTGTTCACCATCTTTAGGATGAACAGACCACCAAACCTTTAGAAAATCTAGCTCGCCATCTTTAGGACAAATCAGGACCCTGATCACCATCTTTAGGATGAACAAGATCTATTCACCATCTTTAGGATGAATAGACCATCGAACCCCCAAATAATCATTAAATAAAATAGCATTGGAGAAAAAAGCTTCTTTTATTGATAACTGTTGGCATAATTACAGACTCTTGTACTCTGATACTGGCTCTACATATTTTCAAGCCTTCCAGTATGCCAAGTGTTCTTAATCTCCGTTCCATTCATTGTACGTAGTCGATAAGTTCCTGGCTTCGGTACTTCAACAATCTCATAAGGACCTTCCCAGATCGGCATCAGCTTACCCAAATTCTGAGGCATAGAAGCTTCCACTTTCCAAAGAACATGATCTCCTACTTCAAATCTTTAAAGCTTTACCCCTTTGTTATAATATTTAGCCACTCGATGCTGATATGCTGCTAACTTTACCAAAGCTATTTCCCTACTTTTTCCAGCAAATCCAGATTAACCTTGAGTCCCTGGTCATTATACAGCTCCTAAAACTGACTGACCCAAAGACTCGGTGAACCAATCTCGACAGGAACCAAAGCATCTGAACCATAAGCCAATCTAAAAGGTGAATCTCCCGTAGTAGTCTTTGGCGTAGTTCTATAGGCCCACAACCCACTAAGTAGTTCTTCAGGCCACCTTCCTTTTGCTTCATCTAGTCTTCTTTTAATACCATTCAGAAGTTTTCTATTAGTTACTTCAACTTACCCATTCGACTACGGATGAGCAACTAAAGTTTTTGGATGCTGAATTCCCAACTCCTTCAAGAATGCTTCAAATTTAGAACCCAAAAACTAACAACCATTATCCAAAACCACCACCATAGGAATACCAAAGTGAAATATACTCCTTCAAGAACTTCAAGCATTCTTGCTCCATAATCGTCCGAAGAGTTTTTGCCTCCACCCACTTAGTCATATAGTCGATCGCTACTATAACAAAGCTAACTTGTCCTTTTGCTTTCGGCAATGGACCCAATATATCCACCCCCAAACAGCAAAAGGTATGGGAGACAAAACCGAGTATAACTCTTTTGGTGGCTGACCAGTATTACCCCTTCCAAGTACCTTATAAGCTAATGATTTCGCAGCCATGTGATCACCACAAATACCCTCATGGACTTCCCGAAGGATATACTCAGCTTCAGATAGAACCAAACACTTCAGCAAGGGAGATGAGTAAGCCCTTCGATAAAGATATCCATCAATAAGCACAAAGTTTGCACTTTTGTACTTCACTTTGTTAGCCAACATCTGATCTGAAGGTAATACGCCATATGCCAAATAGTCGAGATAAGCGGTCATCCAATAGTTAGAGCGCTCTACACACATCACTTCCTCATGTTGGACGCTGGGCTGCTTCAAGATCTCTAAATAGACCGTCCCATCAAACTTACTCGATTCAATTGTAGCTAACTTTGCCAATGCATCAGCTATTGAATTATCTGATATGTTTACCCCTTGAAACTCATAATAATCAAACCACTGAAGCCTATCCTTCAACTCTGCCATATATTTCACCATTATTTAACCTCTAGCTTTATACTCCCCAGAAAATTATTTGATGACCAACTGAGAGTCGCTGTAGATGATCCACCTTTGAACCTCAAGACTCTTCACCAATCTTAACCCTACTAACACTGCTTCATATTTTGCCTCGTTGTTCGTTGCCCTGAACCCAAATCTGATGGTCTGTTGTACTTTGAATCCCTCCGGACTCGTTAAGATAACTCCAGCACCACTAATATCCGAAGTAGATGATCCATCGGCGTATAACGTCCATAAATTCTGCACCTCCTAAAGCACTGCAACTGCCTTCTTAGACCTTTAACTTCTCCCAAACTATCATCAGCTTTAGAAAATGAACATTCAACCACAAAATCAGCTAAGGCTTGACCTTTAATAGTTGTCTAAGAATGATACTCTATAAAGAACTAAGATAACTCCATTGTCCATGCAACGAGTCTCCTCAAAACTTCTGGTTTACCCAGCACCTTCGTCAGTGGCTGATCTGTGTATACCACTATTAACCGACCTTGAAAGTATTGCCTAATCTTTCGACTGGCTATTATCAAGGCAAAGGCAAACTTTTCAATGTTCGGATACCTTATTTCTGCATCCCTAAGGGCATGGCTTACATAGTAAATAGGGTGTTGCTTACCCCCAATCTTCTGCATCATAACTGCTCCTACTGCTAATGAACTTGCCGCCAAATACAAATACAAAGGTTCAGCATGAACTGGCTTCACCAACAAAGGTGCCGAAGATAAATACCTCTTTATCACCTAGAAAGCATCTTCACACTCCGAAGTCCATTGAAATGTCTTAGCATTCTTCGGCCCTTTTAACGTATCAAAAATGACAAACACCTTTCTACCGATTTAGATATAAATCTCCTCAAAACTGCTATCCGACCCGTCAAACGCTGAACATCTTTGTAAGACTGTGGAGACTTCATGTCCAAAATAGCTTGGATCTTCTCTGGGTTTTCCTCTATTCCTCTTTTGCTAACCAGATAACCCAGGAATTTATCTGCTCCTAGCCCGAAGGTACACTTAGTTGGATTCAACTTCAAATTGTAATGACGAACTATTTGGAAAAACTCTTCCAAATCGTCCAAATGACCCCGAATTGATATACTTTGGACAATCATGTCATCAACATAAACCTCCATGTTTTTTCCCAACTGCCTCATGAAGACATAGTTCATCATCCTCTGATAAGTAGCTCCTGCGTTCAACAAGCCAAACGTCATCTTCTTATAAGCATATACCGACCGATGAGTAATAAAAGCTGTCTTTGGGATGTCCTCCTTACACATAGAAATCTGATGATATCCCGAAAAAGCATCCATAAAGCTAAGCAGGGCATATCCTGAAGTCGCATTAATAAGTTGATCGATGTGGGGCAGAGGATAAAAGTCCTTCGAGCATGCTTTGTTCAGATCAGTGTAGTCTATGCAAACTCGCCACTTCCTATTATGCTTTTTCACCAGAACTACGTTTGCCATCCACTTCGAATAGTCGATCTCAAATATAAAATCTGCTACCAACAACTTTGTGGTCTCTTCGTCAATTATCTTCTTTCTCTCTGGTGCAAAAATTCTCCTCTTTTGCCAAACTAACTTTTTTGTTGGGTCCACGTGCAATCTATGTTCGAAAATTTTTTAACTCACCCCTGACATGTCACTGGAGACCCAAGCAAAGATATCAGCATAGCACCGAAGTAACTCCATCAGGTTTGTCCGAAAAGGTTCCGACAGACCTGAACCTATCTTCACAGTCTTCTCCTTCTTTCCTGGAATTAATTCAATCTCTTCGGTCTGTTCTGTTGGCATAACTAATGGCTCTGTACTACTTTCGATAAATGGTTCGATCTCAATAGCCATGGTTTGCTTTTGTCTGCTGACCCCTACACCCGAAGTGATCAATGCATTTCGGTAACATCTCCTCGCCAAGTCCAGATCTCCAGTAACTTCCCCAACTCCATGTGGCGTCAAAAACTTAATTTTAAAATGAGGAATAAACGTCACTGCCTGAAGAGCTGTCAATGTAGGTCTTCCCAAAATGGCATTGTATGTTGAGTCCACATGTACCACATAAAACTTACACATAATCTCTACCTGCTGAGGAGTTATCCCAAAGATGACGGGTAACTCAATAGTCCCAACAACTTTAACTGGATCATTGTCAAACCCATATAAGGGAGCCTCTTGCTCGATCTCCATCTTCCTTCCATCCAGGTTCATCCTATGATAAACATGTGCATACAAAATATCCACCGAAGACCCATTATCTATCATCATCCTCTTCATGTCCATCGAACCCACTTGTGCCGTAATTACCAGAGCTCCTTTATGTGGTTTGATCGGTTCTGGAGGGAAATCATCATCTGTGAAGGAGATCACCAAACCTAGGTACGCCCTTTCAGTCTTTGGGGGTTTACCCGCCACCATCATCACCGAATCCAGATATCCCCGTTGCTTCTTCCTCGACAAGTTTGCTAATGTTTCCTCCTTTGATTACATCCACAACATGTCTCATCGATTGATTCTGAACAGGTGGTTCTTGTTGGACAGCCTGAACAGGCCCTCTATTCCTCGGCTGCTCCTTCGCGGGCTCCCATCCTTCCACATATTGAACTAACGCCCCACTTTGAACTTTTTCTTTCAATGAATTCTCTTAAATTCCAACATGAATTTGTATCATGCCCAGCCGCCTGATGGTAATCATAATTTTTATAAGGATTCCCAGACCCTGGTTTAAGATTGTCCCGAGGATGCTCGAAATAGAGTTAGTCCTTTATTTTCTCCAGAATGGTAGCTCGATCCGTATTAAGTTGGGTGAAAACCTTATTCACCTTCGTGAATCGGAAAAGGTGGGCGACCTCCTCTCGATCCCCAATTATTGTTGTACTTCTTCTAATTCCCATCAGATCGATCATTGTTGCCACCACTCTTTTTCTGATTACCATCGAATTTGTCCTTCTCCTTCTCCTTTGCCTTTTTCGAAGGGCCTTGCTTTAAGCTGCTCATGGCTTATTCCACCACAATGAAGCCTTCTACCTTCTCGAATGCTTCAGCCAAGCTCTTGGGATGATTAAACATCAACTTCTTCACCAACTTCTCGGACTTCACCAAATCTAGACCGTTTTGAAATAGTCCCACAACTTGAGTGTCATTAAGGTCTGACACCTGTCCCACGGCTTCTCTGAACCTCTTCATATACTGGCCCAGAGATTCATTCGAATACTATCTAATATGTGCCAACGACCCTGTGGGCTTTCATCTCCTCTTATTGCTCCTGAACCGAGCATGAAACTTATCACACAAGTCTACCCAAGATGAAATTAAGTTTGGAGCTAAAATTCCATCCATTGCCTGACATCTTTTCTCAATGTGGTCACAAAGGTTTGATACTTGGCTGCATCTGAAAAGTCATAATAGTCCATCAGCCTATCATACACTTGGTTGTGATCATAAGGATCGCCTGAGCCATCGTAACTCTCCATATAAGGAAGCTTTTTATTGGGATTCGTCTTCTCCCAAAGAATTTTTGGAGAGAAAGGGGATGTCTTTTTGCCCGAGCTTTCCTTTACTTACTAAACTTCTGCCAGTTGCCTCCGAAGCTCCTTCAATTCTCTGGCTAACAGTTCTACTCCTTCTGGCTGCAAAGAGACCTCCTTCTTTGGGGAGCTCTTCCTCTTCTTCTGATCAGAGCGAACCTTCTCATTCGAACTGGCTACCCTAGATGGGCTTCGTCTGTCGCTTCTTCTAAGAAGAAAATCCACAGGGCAGTGTGCCCTCTTCTGATTCTTTGGAGTATGACCTCTCAATCTGCTTCGACGTCTGTCGTTGTCGTCATCCCAAGAATCCTCAGGATGGGGTGCCCTCTTTGGACCTTTGAGAGTACGACCTCTCGATCTGCTTCGTCTCCTGCCATTATCGTCATCCCGAGAATCCACAGGGTGGGATGCCCTCTTTGGACCTTTAGGAATTCGATCCCATGCTCTACTTTGGTCAGAAGAACGGCTCCGATGCCTACTTTCAGAACGTCTGGAGTCTTTATCTTTCCTTGTTCGTCTATCCGGAGACCTACCACATTCTTTGGGTCGAGTATAACTGGATGCCCCATCTTCCATTTCGGCCATAAGAACCATCTGTTTGGCAATCTCCTCCCTTTGTTGCAGAAGCACTTTCAAAGCTTTGTCAGTTTCCTATGCCATCTTGGTCAGAGTAGATGTCTTGTCTGCCTGACCTTCTCGGTGTTAGGTTCTAGGCGGTGTGCCTTCTACCCTTTTCCAATCCTTACTAGGCCCTTTACTGGCAGTGGAAAATAGCTTTCTTCTGACATCATCGCGGTCCTTTGCATGAGACCCTGCCGGGGTGTCTTATGACCCAAGTCTGTCATGGATGCTCTTCGACGGTCCCTACCTATCCTTAATAGAAATTCTCTGAGAAGAACTCGCCGTAGTTGGCTGTCCTTCCCCAGTGACTGTCCTACTTTTCACCATAACTTCCGATGTAGGACGTTCAATATATGAGATTGAAAACCAGCAATACTAGATAAAACCCCTCCTTTTAGCGCCAATATTAACACCAAGATCTTTCCACGCACCTCAATCAGAAAAGCGCGTCCAATCACCTGCAGAAAAATGAGTCAAGACTAAAGCTTGGCTTGGGCAATACGATAGCTACGGTGTGAGAATTAGTAAAGGCCGAAACTAGGTTAATAATGGAGGTTTTGTATTCCAGTACTGGAAGAGTAATTTGCATGTACCTTTTCCCATGTAGTGCTCTGTACTTTATATTAATCTCACCACCTTGCATGCAATGCCTCTAGTGACTTCATCAACTTACATGTAATCTTTATCCCATATCAAATCAATGTTCCTCACTAACACCGGATTATATCAAATCCTTCTTTAATTAAGGTGTTGGATCCATAGTCCAACACCTGTCCACTATAATAATCTCTAGCCCAAGCTCAAAGATAATCATATGTAAATATCATCTCAACACATCCCAAAGGCCCAAATAATTGTGGCCCAACATAGCCTAAAGGCCCAAATATTCAAGGCCCAACAAGTATGAATATTTATTTCCCTAAATAAAGGATTTTACCTTTTAGGGTACTTGAAGTCTGGAAACATTCTCTGTACTTTTTTTACCAAATCTTTTGCGGGTATAGTAAATGAAGAATATATATATCTTCCCTCTATTTTTGGATTTTTGTATACCAGCAGAATTGTGTCGCCCACATCTTGCACATCTACGAATTGGATAATTTCTCTGAATATCAGCCACCTTTTGATCGTAGAGTTGTTAAAATTGATCGGAGCCTTGAAAACTAAAAAAAATACTGAATTTGGCATTCACAATTTAAATATTGTAGACGAGACTTATTTACAAACGGTGTCATTTCCCAATTAGCTATTTGGTTATATCTAGCGTCCGCAGTTTAATACTGCGATGGTGGACATTTATAAGAGGGGTATTTTGGTCATCTATCCAATCTGTAGTATTAAAATGCGGAATATTAGAAATTAAATTGTTCTATATTCAACATCGTAAGGATAAAATTATTTTTACAACAGATCTCAGCCGTCCATTCACGAATTAAATAGTGTAATGGTGTAAGACCTCAAATTTTATGAATAAAGATTAATTTTCTCGAAATATTTTTTTAAGTATTAAGGTGTGGAATTAATATAATGTTATAGTTGTGGGTAATATTTTCAAAATTTTCAAATTAAGCAAGTTGTTATAAAATATTCGATTGGTCGGGGAATATTCGTTTTATCAGGGAATATTCGTATAATCTACGCAAAACATTGGTGGACCCCTAGCGGAATTCTTGTCGAGTTAGAAAAGCAGCGTAAATATCTTTTATGAAAATAAAAGTAAAAATTTTACCGTTAACTGTTGGAATACCCGGTGATAAAAGTATAGTAATATGTGTGGTTGCATAGTAGCACACAATATTGATTATTGATGCTTATGTGAGAAGTCACTCAGTTTTATTCAATTATTGCTATAATAATTGCTGCATAATATCTCACGTTATTAATTCAATTATTGTCACAATATTTTATATTATTAAATCAATAATTGAGATGACAAGTTATTCATATTATTATTTGCATAATTAACAATGTCTAGAAAGTTCTGTTGAGGAAAGGGGTTTGGTCACCTAATTGCACGCCAATAGGGAGAAATCCTTATCGGAAAGCCCCCTCTTTCCTGGAAACGATCTGATTGTTAATATTGTGAGTTATAATAATGATGAAAAAATATTGTTAAAAATATTGAGGGGATTTTTATGAAATATTTGCTATAAATTTGGCGTATTAGTTAGACCTCCCACTTACCCATTTTTCAAAATAATCAGTAGAAAGTTATTTAGTATATATATATATATAGTGGGGCCCACATGTGGGAAGAAAAATGGCTGGTGGTGGTGGTGGTGTGCCGTGTGGGGGGTGGGGGAAGATTTAAAATGTTGGAAATGTTTGTTAAGATGGTGGGCTTATATATATATATATATATATATATATATATATATATATATATATATATATATAATAATATGTAGGGTGTGTATATAATATATATTATATATATCACGTGTTAAACCCAAGTGAGTGTGTGTGTGTTATACTTATATAATATATATTATATATATATATATATATATATAAGTATTGTTTTATATAAAAAAATAGAATATATTATATTTTATTATTCATAGTGTTTGCATAGTAAAATCAAAATTCGTCAGTGAATTTTAAAATATTCGCCCGTGACTTTTCCCTTCACTGTGCATCCAAATAGTGCCCAACCATTCTCCTATAAATAGGATGCTCAGTTTAGAAATGAAAATCACACCAGGATCAGAGAATTCTTCTTCTAGAATATTAAACGTGTTTCTTTAGAGTTTAAGGAAGCTTTGAGTGTAGAAAACAGAGAAAGTTTTCTTCAAGAATATATCTGCTATACCAGTCAGAATTGCTCTCTTTTTAAGGTAAAGGGTATTATTTATTTCATATTCGCTTACGATATTATTTTTTGTATTCGTAAGAAATTTTATTTCGTTCAATATTCGTAAGAAATATTATCTTCATTTAATATTCGTAAGGAATATTATCTTCGTTCAAAATTCGTAAGGAATATTATTTTCGTTCAACAGTTGTAAGAGATATTATTTTTGTTCAATATTTGAAAGAAATAATATTTTCTTCCATACTTTGTAGAATGTAAGTAATATTATTTCGTTTCATATTCCTAATTCTACACTTATGTTGATAAGTATTGCTTCTATACTGAAATTAGTAGAATATCCTTAAAATTTGCGCTTCATCTAGTATCGTTTCACAAGAATATTTTTCTGAACATTCTTGTTCTTTTTTAAGGTTTTCATGCCGGAGTACTATTCATGGGTACTATTTATTTATACGACACTATTCATACTTATGACACTATTCATACGTACGGGTACTATTCATGAAGTACTATTCACGGTACTATTCACTCACGGGTACTATTCACCCGGGATACTATTCATCTGGGGTACTATTCATGACAAAAATTGATTTCTCTTCGGTCCAAATCATGTTTGATAAAATATTATTCTTGAATTTTACTCCACAAAGCAATATCGTGTTGAAAATTTGGACGTTTTTAAACTCTGGATAAATTTAAAGTCTTTAATATTTATCCTTGATTTCGGTTGATTAATGCTTATATCATTGTCATCATCCTCATGCTTATATTGTGATAAAAGTCATCTTCGACCAAGGGTGCAAAGATGAACTGTTGATTTGTATGATTATGACCAGGAATTATTCGGTGTAATCATGACCTGTAATGTTACAAATGATGTGGTAAAAGTCCTCATTGGCTCGTAGTGCATTGGTGGACAGTTGTTGGTATGATCATGACCATGCGTTTTCTTCGGCCAAAGGTGCAAAGATGAATTGTTGTTTGGCATGTTCATGACCATTGGTGGCTCACGAATATCCTCGGCCGTAGTGCATGGATAATTCGTGGTCGTGATACTAAAGAATATCCTTGGCCCGTAGTGCATGGATAATTAAGTGATGTGGATTATTTATTAAGCTGAGTCTCAGCGATAAAATTGATGATAAACTTTTAAATCATAGAAGATACTAGATAGGGAATTGTTAAATCCACAACACTTTTTGTTATTTCCACAACAAAAGTGTCGTTGTAGATATATAGTGACGGTGAAAACCGTCGCTATAGGATCTATAACGACACTTTTGTTGTGGAAATAACATTTTATGTTATGGATTTAACAGTTTCCTACTAGATATCATGCTCTACTTGACTTTTCTAAAGGATTGCTTATCCCGCGGTTTAGTTCTGCGAATAGAGGCCCACTATGTCGCTATACAAAAATATCATCTTTTTAAAAATAATTCTCATCTGCACAATTAAACTGCAGATTATAGAGATTTTTTTACATCAAATTGGTCGTAATTCTTCTTTAATTTCCAACAAAGTAATCATTCTCTTTTTAAAAATAATATTCGTTTGCACAATTAACTGCGAATTTGAGAAAAAAAAAATTTGCATCAAATTGTCCGGAATCCTTATTTCTTTATTTTAACAAAGTGGTCGACAAATCTCCATTTTTAATTTATGCATTGATCAACCCATTTTGCTTAATTTACTGATTTTTTGTATGGATTCAATAATATTTACAAAGTATTAGATGAACCAGAAAAGAAATGTGAGTGAGACACAGAGAGAGAAAATGACAAAGGAGATAAACATAGTTTGTTTTATATAGTTTAACAATAAAGTACCAAATTTATCACGTCATGAGTGTACATTTGATGTTATGCAAAAATTAATTAGTATCCCAAGCCTGAGATGTGACGCCCTCAAATCTGTGCACTAGCTACAGTAGATTTGGTGAATCACTATTCATCCGCATACATGCTAACTAGTTATTATTATAAGTTAGGCTACACGATACATTAATTTTTTACATTATTTACGCTTACATGCCCAAATCTTATTTACATAATATGAACTAATATATTAGTTTCAAAATATTACATCCTTAATTATTTATTTAACTATCCCAATAATATTTATTTATTCTTTTTCATTAGCCTTATTCTTTCCTTTATCTTTTATACCCGACTCTGGTTCCTCGATCTTAGCTACCAACATAAAGTTTAAACAAGAGTAAGTAACTAATTTGTCTAACAAGTATAACAATTTAAAACAAAATAAAAATGACTGGCAACAAATCAATAATCAATAATTTAGAAAGAATTAATATTATCAACAATTTGAGGAAGTCAACAAAAATCTCTTTACAAAATAATGAACATCCAATTTTTTGAATAGGATTAGATTTTGGAATCTCAAATTTAATTAAATATTCACAAGGAAAAATGTAAGACCCCAACTTTTATGAAATAAAAGCCTAATTTAATTTCTGATTATTATTCTAAAACTGTAAAATGTTAAATTAATAAATGGTCAAACAAACAATTAAATGGATAAGTGAGTAAATAAAAGAGGAGATATTAAACTTATAGAATGTGGACACATGGGCGGATAAGGCTGATAAGGGAGGGATGATTGCTGATATTTAATTTCCAAATATTTCCAAGCCTTTCCCCAATTTCTTTTCTAACAATTTGTTGATTGGACCATTTATTTTTGTGGGACATGAAGGAAGAATATTGGCCAAATCATTAAGCCTAATAAGGCATTCTCTTCAGCCTTCTCTTTTGATGGATTACTCCCGCACCAAGTTTTCAGAAAAGAGAGGGAGAGAGGGAGAGAGAAAGAAGGAAGGAAGAATGAAGAAAATGGAAAATAAGAAAGGTAAATTCATTAACCTTTGTAAACTTTTGATTCCATATATGGATTTTATGTACAGAGATTATGTATGTGCTTTTTGGGATGATCTAAACTTGTATAAACATGAATCAAACAAAAAGAAATCAAGAAATTAAGCTTCGCCGGAAATTCGCTAAAAAAATTTAGATCTAACGGCGATTGGTGGTTTATTTTCAAAACTAAAAACATGGTTAGTGTGACACCCCCAAATCCGGGTACTTCATTCCCATAGAATTTGGTGCTCACTTTCCAAAAATATTTACATCTAACTACCCATAAATAAGGATAAAGACATAACTTAAATAAATATCTTCCCCATTAAAGAGTTACATCAACTTTAAACATTCCCAGGTAATCTATCCTTAAACTATTACATAAGTCTGCGGAACACATCACAAAAAAACATAATTCTTATAACATAATTCATTTAAATAAATTCACATAAATCTTCATCACTTAGACATCTTGCCCTTTTCTTTGCTGGAAGATGGCTCATCGACATTCTCGACTTTAGCTGCAATGTTAATTGCAAGAGTGAGTAAACAATTGCCCACTATTATAAAGAATAATAACAATTACAACATGAGTTTGGACAACGAATGCTGAATAATGGTGAAATCGTTCTACATAGCAAAAATAGAAAACAAGTTCAAAATTTATATTTGAGGGTCTCTAAGACCATGAACTATGTCCCGAGGTTATTAAGTATTTCTACTTCCACCTTTAACAGTCATTAGACTATAAGGACCTTAACTTTCGTACTTAGGGGGATAAGCCCTTCGTACCATGTATTGTGCACAAATATATAAACGTTAGCACGTACATAATCCCCTATAACAGGGTTGTTCATCTCAGTTTGAATTTAGGATTTTCGCACTAAAGAAAGTTTAGTTTGGAACTAGCTTATCAGTGGTTCTAAAATTTTAGAACATTCATCATATAGTTTAATCCAATCAATAAGAGTTTTCTTACTATTTGAAGGTTCAACACGATAATATAGAATTTAACAATGTTATTTAAGTCAAAGATTGAATAACAACAATATACAATTGAATAGACATGGTATATATGTAAAGTATTACAACCAAACGAGTTAGGAAGATCTCATTTGTATCAATGAATTTAAATAGTATATGCTTTGAATAACAAGAACAAGAGTCCGGTATGTGGAACTCGCTCGATGTAAAGAATTAGTTTACAAGAGCTTGCATGATCATCATCAAGATGGAATCAATAAGCTTGCTCAACTTAAACATAAGATTTGAGAACTTGCATAATGATAAATTAGAGTTAGAAAGCTTGCTTAAAAACAAAAGGTAAACATAGTTATGAAACTTGCATTCGTTATAAAGAGAATGAAGTTAGAGAACTTGCCTCGTGTGTAAGCTACACAAGTATAATAAATGTTCGCCAATTATCCTACATATACCATTAGGATCACAATACCAATTAGTTATATTAATATTAACTTCATTAGTTTACTTTTCATTTTAGTCAAGTCTATAATCTTTAACTTAAGACTTGATTATCCTACTCATTCACGTAACACGAAACTGAATTCTCAATTATATTATAGTACACAACATGGTGGTTGTAGAACAACACCAATTCTAATGACATCAAATTCCAAACTCTCACAACTTATTAATTCGTAACTTTTGGTTTCAACGTTGTGATTACAATATGTTATTATGTCTTATAACATGTCTTAGGTCCTTTACAATCATTAAAATATGTTAAGTTAACATTTTCCAAGCTATGTTGTTAACAACTCATAATTGGGTTTGTTAAACCATTGGCGCGGCCGCGCCATGTCTACGTTGAATCAAGTGGCCTACGTCTGTTAAGTCATTGCGCTAGACACCAGAATCTATTTTGCAGAACACGAACATAGACTCTATTCTAAGCCAAAAATCCCAATTTCTTAGTAACATGGATAAACCCACACACTGAAAATCCTACCAAAGTTACATATCATATACGCTTAATCCAATTAACACCTAAAACTCACAAACAACCACATTCTAAAGGATTAAAAATCATGTTTTTGCCATTTTCTTTAATTTCAAAACATTTAGTAATTTCAATCACCAAACCTTAAATTCTTAACCAAATTAAGCCATTTCAATTTCATTGTTTTTGTTTCTTGATATGCTAACACAATTCACAACCCATTTTCAGAATATAACAAGGATTAAACATAACTTTTGGACTCAATTAAGCCATTTTCTCATATAAATAACACTCTTATTAATTCTTAATTTTCTTCTTACAAACCAATTTTATGAATTTGATCACCAAAGATTACTTATATATGATGATTATCAGATTTTGCTAGACCATTCATGCATATATACAACAATCCACAAAATTTCCAAATAATATAAAATAGATACTACAAAACTAAGAGTTAAAATTAGAGTAGGTTATACCTTAATCCTTGATTACTAAAGAAAATTATATAGAGTGACTTCAATTCTTTCCCTTTCCACAGCAAAAACCCTCAATTTCTTAACAATTTTTTCTATGTTCTCTCTTTCTCACCAAACTCTCTGTGTTTTTCTTAGTTAGCCTTAGGAATTATGCACGTAAAATAAACTGGCCTCCCTCTCCCCCACATACGTCAGGTAAAAAAACAATACGTCTTATCGGTTATGTTAGGCCAAAAGCCATAAGGCTGTGTTTGGCTAAATAAAATTTCCCCCCTCTTTCAATTTATTTTTATAATCTTTATATTATATAGTTCTTGTGTCACACTTTAATTTAGTTAATTTAAAAAACTTACAATTAATAATATAATTTTCATTATAATTATACTTTATATGTGACGCCCCCAAAATAGGTATACATCACCCATCTTTAGTCGCCAAATACATGGTACAAAATTTAAATACAACTTAATAATACAACTGTCGTGTAAAATAGGACAAAACATAAACTGAGAGTTTTAATACGAATATTGTCTTCTAGATAGTATTCAAACTCAAATGGAGTCCTCAATACATTTATTATCACACTATTTCATAGAATAGTGAGAACTACTCATGCTATCATCTCGAACGTCACTCCGTTCCCAACTAGTCCTACCATTACGTTCTCATTTCTGAAGAACAACAATGAAAGCAAAAGGGTGAGCTCAACTAGCCCGAAGAAGAAATATTATGACTAAGATAATGCAAAATAAATTATCGTTAGCCTTCAACAGTGTTAAACTGATAAAATATAACAAACATCAAGTTTAACTGCAGCGGAACAAGCAATCCATTAGAAGAGTCAAGTAGAGAATAAAATCTACTATCTTCTATGATATAAAAGGTTTTTCATCACTTTTATCGCTAAGAATCAGCATAATAAATAATCCACATCATCCCTGCATTACGGCCAAGGATATTCATTAGTATCACGACCACAAATTATCCATGCACTACGGGCCAAGGATATTCATGTTTTCATCAATGGTCATGATCATGCCAACAACTTGTCCATCAATGCACTACGACTGAATGAGGACTTTTACCACATCACTTATAACATTACTACGGTCATGATTATACTAGAATAATCCTTGTCATAATCATACCAAGTCCATCTATGCACTACGAATACCCACAGATGACTTTCAACATAATATAAACATGAGGATGATGACAATGATATAAGAATTCAATAAAACAAGTTCAAGGATAAATTTTAAAGATTTATAATTTAATTTATCCGAAATCAATAACGTCAAATTGTCAACATAATACTACTTTGTAGAGTAAAATTCAAGAATAATATTGTACCACAAATAATTTGACCGAAAAGCGAATCAATTTTTATCATAAATAGTACCTCGGGTGAATAGTACTCAAGTGAATAGTACCACATGAATAGTACTTGAGAATAGTAACCCCATGAATAGTACTCCCGGCATGAAAAAATTTAAAACTTATCAAAATGCTCGAAATAATATTTCCATGAAAAGATCTTTGGATGAAGCGCAAATATCAAGGATATTCTACTAATTTCATGGAGTATAAAGCCAAACTTTAACAAAATGAGTATAGAATTCAAAATCAAAGCGAAATAATATTACTTACATACTACAGAGTATGGAAGAAAATATTATTTCAAGCGAATATTGAACAAAAATAACATCCCTTACCTTGAAAAGAAGAGTATTCCAACTGGTATAGCCGGTATATTCTTGAAGAAAACTTTCACTGTTTTCTACGCTCAAAGCTTTTTAAAACTCTAAAGAAATACGCTCAATATTATAGAAGAAGAATTCTCTGATTCTGGTGCGATTTTCAATTCTAACTAAGCATCCTATTTATAGAAGAATGGAAGGGGTACTGTTAAGAAACGGACGCAACAGTTATTTTTTAAAATTCACGGATGAAACAACACAACTTTACGGTTCCTAAGTATCAGTATTCATTTTCAAGGAGTTGGCCAATGAGAAAAATGAACACATGCCAATATAATAGCCTTGACCAATTAGAATGCACCCTAATTTGCAAGTTATCAATAATACTGCATGAGTGGAAAAGTTTGGCCAATAATGTTTAAGCTTGAAAAAACATCCCATAATCTGCCAAATAAAGCTAGCAATTGTCATTCTTTGAAAATAATTAAGGCCCCCCTATCAACATCATCAATATATATATATATACAAATTGAGATAACTTCTCCCAATTATTTTGAAAAATGGGTAAATGGGGGTCCAAATAATAAACATAATTTACATCAAAGACTTCATAAAAATCCCTTCAATATTTTTAACAATATTTATCATAATTATTATAATTCACAATATTAATCAACCAGGTCGTTCCCAGGAAAGAGGGGGCTTTCCAATAAGTATTTTTCCCTATTGGCGCGCAATTAGGTGACCAAACCTTTCCTTGACAGAACTTCTAGACATTGTTAATATTGTAAATAATAATATTAATAACTTTGTTGTCTCAATTATTGATTTACTAATATATAAAATATCGACAATAATTGAATCCAATAACGTGAGATACTTATCGCGTAATTATCGTAGCAATAATTGAACAAAATGGAGTGACTTCTCACATAAGCATCAATAATCAATACCGTGTAAGCTACTTATGCAACCACAGCGTATTCATCATACTTTTAACTTAACAAGGGTGTTTCAAATAGCTAACGATAAAACTTTTGCCATTATTTTTATAAAAGATATTTTGTCATTTTCTCAATCCGAATGATAATTCCGTTGTGGGGTCCACTAATGATTGTGCAGCCGTCGCATGGATATTCCCCGTTAAAATGAATATTCTAGACCAATCGAATATTATATAACAACTTCACGTACTTTGCAAAATTTATAAATATTACCCACAACTATAACATTATATCAAATTCACTCCATAATATTTAAAAATGATATTTATAGAAAATTCATCTTTATTCATAAAAGTTGGGGTCTTATAACCTCCCCTTCTTATGAAATTTCACCCTCGAAATTAGGGTACGTACCTAGTATGTCGAAGAGGTAAGGATACCTTGATTTCATTTCATATTCTAACTCCCAGGTCATTTCTTCAACATCGTGGTTTCCCCACAAAACTTTGACTTAAGGTATAACCTTGGAGTGTAGAACATGCTCCTTCTTATCCAAGATTTTAACAAGAACCTCTTCATACGTTAAATCTTCCGCTAGTTTATCTGGTTCTAACTCAATAATGTGGTTCGGGTCTTCCACATATTTACGTAACATGGATATGTGAAAAATGTTATGAACACGAGACATACTCGGTGGTAAAGCGAGTCTATATACCACAACTCCTACTCAATCGAGGATTAAAAATGGGCCAATGAATCGAGAATTGAGCTTTCCTCTCTTTCCAAATCTCGTAACTCCTTTCCATGGAGCAACACGTAACAACACATGATCTCCAATATCGAATTCCACATCCTTTCGATGAAGATCAACATAACTCTTTTGTCGATCTTGTGAGGTTTTTATACGTTGTCGGATCGTTTGAATCTTTTTTGTAGTCATACGTACCAACTCCGGTCCTAACAACGTTGCTTCACCTACCTCATCCTAGCATACTGGGGAACGACACTTTCTTCCATACAACGCCTCAAATGGAGCCATGCCAATAATTGCCTGATAAGTGTTGTTGTAGGAAAATTCCACCAATGGTAAAAACTTGTCCCAACTTCCCTTGAAGTCAAGAACATAGAGTCTTAATAGATCTTCAAGAGTTTGAATAGTCCTCTCCGACTTCCCGTCCGTCTGAGGATGATATGCCAAGCTAAATCGTAAATCCGTGCCCATAGCTTTCTGCAAACTAACCCAAAATCATGAAGTGAATCTTGGGTCTCGATCAGAAACTATGGATACTGGCATATCATGCAGTCTTATAATCTCATTTATGTACATACGAGAAAGACGTTCAAGAGTATAAGTTTCTCGATAGGTAAAAAGTGAGCGGACTTGGTCAATCTATCAACAATGACCCAAATTGCATCTATGCCTTGAGAAACCTTGGGAAGACCGATAATAAAATCTATGGTAATGTGCTACCACTTCCATTCTAAATTTCAAGTGGTTGCAATGGACCTTTTGGTACTTGATGCTCACCTTGACTCGTTGACAAGTTAAACACCTTGAGATAAACTCCGTTATCTCTCTCTTCATATTCTCCACCAAAATGTATGTCAAGATCATGATACATTTTGGTACTCCCGAGATGGATTGCAAATGGTGTGTGTTGTGCGCCTCCATCATGATTTTATACTTTAAATCGTGGTCGTTAGGAACACAAAGTCTGGAGTTGACTCGAAGTATTCCTTCTTCATCGATTCTTGCTTCCGGCATAACACCTTCTTGCACTTTCTTCCTCATACATATCAACTCCAGGTCTGTAGCTTGAGAAGCTTTAACTTTATCGATTAAAGTCGGTTCTACTCGTATATTCTCCATCATCACATGGGTCCCTAAAGTCTTTAACTCTATCTCCATCCTTTGTAAGTCATACAAAATAGGCTTTTGCATTGACAATATTGCACTCGTACCCGCATATGATCTTCTACTCAATGTGTCAGCTACTACGTTCGCTTTTCCAGGATGGTATGATCATAATCTTTCAACAGTTTAAGCCAACGTCGTTCTCGCATGTTGAGTTCCTTTTGAGTGAAGAAATATTTAAAGCTTTTATGATTCGTATAGATCTCCACCTTCTCTCCATAGAGGTAATGCCTCCAAATTTTTAGTGCAAAAACTGCCAACTCTAGATCATGAGTTGGATAATTCCTCTCATATTCTTTGAGTTGTCGAGATGCATAGGCTATGAATTTCCCATGTTGCATGAGAACACATCCTAACCCTTTTCCTGAAGCATCACTGTAGATGACAAATCCCTTCGAACCAGATGGTATTGTCAGAACAGGTGCTGAAATGAGTCTCCTCTTGAATTATTGAAAACTTTTCTCACATTTATTGCTCCAACCGAATTTTGTATCTTTTCGAGTCAGCTGAGTTAATGGAGTAGCGATTCGAGAAAATCCTTCCACGAATCTCCGGTAATAATCAGCTAAATCGAGAAAGCTACGTATTTCGGTCACTGACTTAGGTTGCTCCCAGCTTTGAATAGCGTCAATCTTCGCTGGGTAAACAGATATTCCATATTTTGATATCACGTGCCCAAGGAATGCTACTTCCTCAAGCCAGAACTCACATTTCTTCAACTTGGCATATAACTTGTTTTCACGAAGCTTTTGGAGTATCAGCCTCAAGTGTTGCTCATGATCTTCACGGCTTTTGGAATATATGAGAATGTCATCAATAAAGATGACCATAAAGTGATTCAAATATTCCTTGAATATTTGGTTCATCATATCCATGAAGGCAGCAGGAGCATTAGTCAATCCAAAAGACATGACTAGGAATTCGTAATGCCCGTACCAAGTTTTGAAAACCGTCTTTGGAATGTCATCGGTTTTAATCTTCAATTGGTGATATCTGGAATGAAGATCAATCTTTGAAAAGAATTTGGTGCCTTGCAACTAGTCAAACAGGTCATCAATACGTGGCAATGGATTCCTATTTTTTATGGTGACATGATTCAACTCTTGATAATCAATATAAAGTCGCATAATCCCATCTTTCTTCTTCATGAATGGAACAGGAGCACCCCAAGGAGACGTACTAGGATGAATAAAGCCAATGTCTAACAATTCATGCAGTTGGGTCTTTAACTCCTGAAGTTCAATAGGAGCCATTCGATATGGGGCTTTGAAAATGGGTTTTGTCACCGGGTTCAAGGTCAATACAAAATTTAATTTCACGCCTGGGGGGTAGCCAGAAGTTCTTCGAGGGGAATACATCGAAAATTTATTAACAATAGAAATATCATTCAAAACTGACGTATTTTTGTTTAAATCCGTGACATGAGCTAAGAAAGCTTGATATCCATTTTTTAATAAATGAATAGCTTTATGGCTTGAGATAACAGTGATTGATTTTAATGGTTTAGTTGCTTGAATTTGCATAATAGGTTGGTTAGGAATATGAAAGCTAACAACCTTACGAAAATAATCAATTTTTGCATGATGAGTAGTTAACCAATCAATCCCTAGAATTACGTCAAATACAAGTATTTTCAATAAAATAAGATCGATAGGTAACGTGAGGGTACCAATTTGAACCAAATAAGACTTATAAACAGTGGATGTAATGAAGGTTTCTCCCAATGGAGTTTCAACAGATAAGTCAAAGTCTAATTTCTCTAGAGTCAAATTTAAACGTTGAGCTTAAGTAGGAGAAATAAAAGAATGGGTAGAACCGGTATCAAATAAGGTATAGACTTCACTAGAGTTTATGATAAGCTTACCCGTGATGACCTCGTTCGGGTTCCTTACTTTTTGGGAGGTTACGACAAATGCTCTCCCTTGAACTATTGATTTTGACTTTTCTGGAACGGCCTTTGGTGCCTCCATCCCAGCTGGACTTATCTTCGGTAAACAACAAAATCGGGCTAGGTGACCTTCTCTTCCATAATTATAACATGCTTTGGATTGCATCGCGCAGTTTGGACTGATGTGTCCCTCCCCTCCGCATTTGAAGTATATGATAGGTGGTCGTTCTCCTTCCTTAACGACATGTGCTGATGCTGACGTCTTTCCATCATTGTTAAATCTCCTCTTCTTGAAATTTTCATTCTTATTGTCTTGGCCATGATTACCACCGAAGTGGTTACCACTGGTATTATCATTTTGCCGGCTGCTCTCTTTTGGTTGGGTTGACTCATTATCACGCTCCAATAACTGAGCCCTATTCACAACATCTAAATACAAACACAGTTTATGAGAGATAAGGTATTGACGTATCTCGGGTTTCAAACCTCTTAGAAACATCCGCGTCATTCTCTCCTCATTATCAACTAAGTGGGACGCAAACCGGGATAACTCGGCAAACTTGGCTTCGTACTGCGGCACGGTCATGTTGTTTTGCTCCAGTTTAATGAACTCTACCTCTTTCATGTGATAAATACTTTCGGGAAAGTTCTTGTTGTTGAACAGTTCTTGGAACTTCTCCCAAGACATCTTTAGTGCGGCATGTTGAGTACGCTTTTTGCGATTCCCACCAAAGAATTTTCCCTTTGCGAGGCAGCTAACGATGAAGGTGGCAAAGGAACCTTTTTCCCTGAGCGATCCCAAGACATCAAATATCTTGTTGATCTGCTTTATCCACGTCTCCAGCTTAATCTGATCATTGGAAGGACATCGGCGACCACCGATAGCGACAGAATAATTAGCGGCGCAATTAGCGGCCAAATCTGATCGCTCATTATAACTTATCTTTGAGTCATTCATCATCGTGACGTGTCGTGTCGCGTGGCGTGACAGATAATAGCGTATGCGATGATTATTAGATTAACATGATCACCAATACATTTCTAGCGACCGCGTCGCGATCATTGATCGATACCCACGCCAATAATTTTGCCTATTTTATTGATTTCCCAAAAATAACTTTTGCTTTGTACCTTTTTAATCCGCAATGATCCATATATATATATATATATATATATATATATATATATATATATATATATATATATATATGACATCCGTATTAACATCCATCCAATACAATCTACAAAACATTCATCCATGAATAAACATTCATCGAATACAATACAAAAACATTCATCCAACCTGATATAATCGATATAAATAAACATCCATATAAACTAATACAATTGTCGAAGAATGAAGCTAAAAAGAGTACAGGCTTTAAAAATCTAAAAAAAAATAATCGAGCACTTCTTACATGGATCATCAAATTAGGATCTGTAATTATCAAAGTAATAAAACATATATATTACATATAAGTAAAACATTGACTCGGAGGCTATAAACATATAAGACAATGTAGCTAAACAATAAGCGATATATATATACTGCTCACATTGTTGTCTTCTTTGCTCTCTGCTCCTCTGCTATGCATTATTGCTATTCTTACCAACTCATCGGGACTCGGAGGCTGCGGATGCCCCCGATTATCTGAAGAAGATCACGATCTGACGGATCGCTCTCACTGCGATCGGCGGGGAGTATGATAGGGTTTGGATAACTTTGATATTATGTGTAAATGGGTGGCGAGGGTACTGTGCTTGCGCGATGGTCGGGCGTCGTCTTTGTCCTTGGCCTTTGACATAATTTTTCTTCCACGATGGGCGCCTCTCTCCCATAATTCTTGATCGATCGGCCAGACGGCGGGGTGCCTTGAGGATGGCGCTCGTTCATTAAACCCTTATAAGTGTCACTGTCGGAAGATGAACAATTAAATAGTTAAAATAAATAAAAAAATACTAAAGACCATCGGCGGGTGAACAACGTATTAGGATAAAGTGAACTTATTATGCATTATCTGAGCGACTTCGGGTAGACCATCGGGGTGGCCACATACACATCCAACCAATTGATAGGTTGACCTTGAGGCTGAGACTCCTATAGTTCATTTCTCATATTATTATATAAACATATGATATTTTAGCTCTGAAAGATGGTATAAACATAACATCGTACCACAGCGTGAATGTGTTGCGGTTTGTGATATCTTCTTAGCCCCGTCGTGCCTTTTGCCTTCTCGCCGTGCGTCGATACACGAGGATGCATTAAGCGGCGATCTTCGCCTCTTGACCCAACTCTCGACTTTCCACTTTGGTCACGCATACTGCACCCGTATAAATTTTGCGCTTTCCACGGGGCTATCTTTCGTGCATATCTTTGCTCACCACATCACTGGATGGTCGATCTCGGCATTGTGTAGGGCTTTTTGTCGTTCCTTGTTCAAATTATCTTTAGTTAAATGCAATAGCATTACGCGAATAGTGTCTGAATAAGCGATGCTGTAAATCGTCCCATCTATATCGTTTACGCAAATAAAACAACAATAATAATATTAAAAGCGTTATATTACTAAACAATATTATTTGATTAGCTATGTATTATCTATCGAGTGATAAAAAAATATACGAAATTCATTATTTGCATCCTTATGGGCGAGAGGTGTGCTTTCGCCCATGTAATCAACTTTAGCGTGAAGGCGGGTTACGTAACATAATTGTGAAATGCACTTCACAATTTTACTATCTTGAAAATCACTACAATATCTGATAATTTATATTAAAACCCTTACATTTAAATCACTACTATATTTATAAAAATGAAAATATTAAACCCTTATATATATATATACGATGTTTAACTTACGTCTTATCACGGAGGAGGGCGGATACGTATAAGAATCGACGATCATCCGGATTAAGCGGAACCTTGACACGTGATTAGGGCCCAGACCCAACCCATGGCTTTTTACGTCTTTGCGAGGTTGAAAGACATCTATAAATAAGAAATTTAGGATGTTAGTATAAGTTATAAATGAAAGGTACATAAACATGTCGGGGATATAGAGAACATCGGGATATGTAATTGTATGTAAACAAAAGGACAATAGGATAGGATAGTCTGAGGCCCTTTAGGATAGTCTGGCGTGTATATTTAAGTTACTTAAGGTTACTTTAGGCTTGAAAGAGAAGCTTAATAGTCCTTTGTATGAGCAACTAGCATGTATGAGCAACTTTGTATCTTCTCATAATAGTCCTTTAAGGTCGGTACTACTATGATTGTCCAAAAGCAGTCCATTTTGGCTTTAAAATGTGATTTTAACAAGTCTCGTACTCAAAATGGCTTGGGCTTGGTTCCTTTAGTTTGTGTAGCTTTCTTATGTGTGTCATTTTCTTTATCATCTCATTTGTGAATTATGGAAAAACTTCTTTGAACCTTCTTCTTGATTGAATTATGGATAAACTTAATTCTAGTTATGTTTTATGTTATACTCATGTTCAAGTTATATGGCCATTTGACTTATATATGAAAAAATTAGTGAGTCTCCCCTATAATATGGACTATCCACGTATGCGAGGGCATACATACTTGACCATTTCGACCAAAAAATATAATCCCAACACACAAAAGCAGAATGTGCACCTGACTATAATTCAAGGCATACATGGTCAAATTCTATTGTTATATTACTGCGGCATACATGGTCAAATTCTATTGGATACAAAGACTTGACTAATCGATTTATTACATTAGGGCTTTTGTTAAATTTCAAGATATCGTGTGCGGGATGTCAAGCGAGGCTTTTATGTTATTAATTAAGCGTATTTATGTATGGCTTAAGCCATACGTAATGGTTTTCAATAGCTTATATATGTTGTACTATATATATTAGTAGAGTATCGTATTTATGTACACAAATTAGTTAGAAATGGCATGATGTACTATATATATATATATATATATATATATATATATATATTTTATTTTTAGGCGTCGTGGCACTAGCCTCTCTTTTTTATTACTCTTTTTTTTGTGTATGCGTATGATGATCGAAGCTAGTAGCGTCGACTTTGTTATTTCTTGTCTTTGTAAAATTACTACTACCAAATAGTATCTTTTAGATTTAGTTATAAATTTGTCTCTTTTTTTAACTATTAATGGAGTACCGACAATTAATTAAAGAAAGAAATCATTTGGAATAGCTTATTAAACTTCATTGGTTGATTAGAGTCCTTACGTGGGGTAATCTTATTCTTAAAACTTACTACTAATCAAGCCAAGCGATTGATCACTCACTAACGATTAATTAAAAGGATCTATGTATATTTGATTTTTAACTTGTGTTGTCGTGTACACCATAAGAAGAAGGGTATTTTGCCGGTTATTTGTTATGTCACTTATGTTGTGACCCAAAATTGATATTTTGCATATATGGTATTTTGCCATATGGAATTTCACGATATATGAGTCGGTGTATTTAGAACCACATTCTTTAGTAATTTCCCTTGCTATTTTCCGACCACTACAATTATCTTTTATAAGGAAAAAAAGAATAACTTAAAGAAAATGTCATTTATTGCAAATTACATGGAGACGATCCTCGAAAACAAAAATTCATATATCTTTGCCTAGCACCTCGATGTTCATGAACTAGCGACTTGGCAAAAAAAACTTATTCATATTTCACAAAATCTTGATAAATCGAGTAGCAAATGGGAGTACTAGTTATTCCAAACAAATATTTCAATGAAGAAAAATATAAACACAAGCAAACTTGATTAATAGTTTCAAAGCAGCATAAAAAACCAAAGGTTTGGACTAGGAGTCTCCATATTTTAATAGCGGAAATTAACTAAATAGCGATTACATACACAACTAAGGATGTCGGTTATAACTTTCGGTTTAAGTAATTGAAATATTCACTAAGCTAATCCCATTTGATTTTCCACTTAAAAAATCCATTAAAACTTGTAGGGCACAAATCTTAAATGACCACTTTATCTGATGGTACCAAATGTTATCTTGTGTCCATTGAACATTCAAGCATTAACAATATGGTTGTTGTTAATATCAAGGTTTTAGCGATTGTATTCCAATCCTGACCCATGATCCATGATCCTCGAAAAAAAAAATTAGAAAATAGAAAGTAAAAGGCGATTGATTACATGGGTGCGAGCAATTAATAGAAAGTAAAGAGATTATATTCTTTTGTTTCATTACCTTCACACAAAGGGCTCAAGCAATTGTAAAATTAATTAGTATATATTTGGTACCACTCTCATGCATAAATTCTACATCTTAAGTATGAAAAATGGCCATTTGTACTGCGGTGATGGTGTCGGTGGTACGTGGTTGTGGTGGTGGTGATGGTGGGTGGCGACGGTGCGGTGGCTGTGGTGGTGGTGATGGTGGGTGGCGACGGTGGCTGTGGTGGTGGTGGTGATGGTGGGTGGCGGCGTTTTCCCCTCTTTTCCCTCTTCTCTTCTCCCCTTCTCCTCTTTTCTCCCTCTTTTTTCTTCTTGATTGAGAGTAATGAACTGGGCTGGGCCCGGTTAATTGGAATAGATCGTGACCATTATCGGCGACCACGTCGATCGCTAATTTTAAATGATGTGGAAGTATCGGTGACCGCGTGCGATCGGCGATGGTGATGGTCATAAATAACTAAAGGCGCGATATTTACGTACCATTTTTGGAGGTAAAAATGATTTTGCGACCAAATAGCGGCCAGGGTTCCGTCATTAACATAATCTAGCGACCAAATTCAAAAAGCGATTACGCTAATGGCGATCATTAGTACCACTTTCTGCGACCAAAAAGTGCGATCATTGATGTTTTTAATCATTTATTCTGACATTTTCTTGTAGTGATTGTTGCCTTCACGATGCACATTATCACGATTGTTGATATGTGGAGACTCAACGGTCTCCTGTGCTCCATTTCTATTCTCAACATTCTCGGATGTTATTTTCAAATACTGCCACAAAACAAGGGTTAATTATAAAATCCCAAATTTTACGAATAAAGATTTAAATTTCTCGATTTTTTTTTGAATATTATGGTGTGGATTTAATATAATGTTATAGTTATGGTTAATATTTATAAATTTTGCAAAGTATGCAAGTTGTTATATTATATTCGATTGGTCGGGGAATATTCTTTTTGTTTGTGGGAATATCCGATGCGATGGTACAATCATTGGTGGACCCATAACGGAATTATTGTCGGATGGAGAAAACGACAAAAATATTTTTATGAAAATAGCGGCGAAAGTTTTACCGTTAATACTATTGAACTACTCGGTAGTAAAAGTACAGTAATACGCATGGTTGCATAGTAGCACACGGTATTGATTATTGATGCTTACGTGAGAAGTCACTCAGTTTTATTCAATTATTACTATAGTAATTGCTGCATAGTATCTCACGTTATTTGATTCAATTATTGTCAATATTTTATATATTATTAAATCAATAATTGAGACGACGAAGTTATTAACATTATTATTTGCAATATTAACGATGTCTAGAAGTTCTGCCAAGGAGAGGTTTGGTTACCTAATTGCGCGCCAATAGGGAGAAATTCTTATTGGAAAGCCCCCTCTTTCCTGGGAACGACCTGGTCGATTAATAATGTGAGTTATAATAATGATGATGAAGTTTTGTTTTATTAGTATTATTAATGTAATAAAACAGAAAAGCTTTTTATATAAAATAGAATACTTTTATAAAGTTATTTGTTTTATTAGGCATAATTAGAATATATTATATTTTATTATGCATAGTATTTTGCATAGTGTATGCATAGTCTTTGTATAGTTAAATCTTTTTATATAAAACAGAATGCTTTTATAAAGTTATTCATTTTATTAGATTATAAATAGAATATATTATATTTTATTTAAAAAGATTTTGTTTTATTAGAATATTTTATTAAATCAATCTGGACCGTCCGTTTAAAAGTGAATCAATATGGACCGTTCATGAATTAGTTACTATTCAATCCATTCTTCTATAAATAGAAGCTCATTCCTTCATTATTTCTTACGAATTCACTAAAACTCTAGAGAGAGAAACTATAGAGAATTCTTCTTCTATAATCTTGAGCGTATTTTCTGTTTAAGAAAGCTTTGAGCGTAGTTCAAGTTTTTTTAAGTATATCCCCGCCCTACCCGTTGGAGTACTCTTCTTTATAAGGTAAGGGATATTATTTGTTGTACTCGTGAGGGGTATTATTTCTTTCGTACTCATGAAGAGAACTTCTGTTATTCCATTCTTTATTATTTTTGGAATAACCTATATACGGGGACTACCCTATACTTGGTGAAATTCTTCTGTTATTTCATTCTTTATTATTATGTTAGAATAACCTGTATATGCAAAGTACCGCATACATGGTGAAATTCTTCTATTATTCCATTCTTTATTATTACGTTTTAAAATATCGTTATACGTGTGTTTACGCATGACTTTGGTTCCTTTATTTATTATTACATTGTAATAACTTTTGCATGTGATTACATCGCATGTATGGTGAATTCATTGTTATTCCATTCTTTATTATTACCGGAATATCACATGCATGCGTTCTGCGCACGACTGTTTCCGTTATTTATTATTATGTTGAAACATCACATGCCGGTCTTGAATTTAAATTTGACTTGGTTTCGTTATTTATTATTCATTGGAATATCACATGCATGCGTTCGCATGACTTGGTTCCGTTATTTATTATTCTGCTGGAATAACTTTTATGCATCTGATCTATCGCGTGCACAGTGATTTCTTTTGTTATTCCATTCTTTATTATACTCGGTTGGTTAAAGTTTTGACTTATACTCCATGAAATTAGTGGAATATCCTTGATATTTGTGCTTCATCCAAGATCTTTTCATGGAAATATTCTTGAGCATTCTTGAATTTTACTCTACAAAGAAGTATCATGTTGACAATTTGGGCGTTATTAGTTCTGGGATAAATTAATTCTTGAACTTGTTTTATTGAATTATTATGTCATTGTCAACATCCTCATGTTTATATTATGTTGAAAGTCATCTGGCACATGTGTACATAGATGGACTTGGTATGATTATGACCAAGGATTATTCGGTATAATCATGGTAGTAATGTTACAAATGATGTGGAAAAAGTCCTCGTTGGCACATGTAGTGCATTGATGGATAGTTTTTGGTATGATTATGTCTATGGATTATCTTGACCAAGGTGCAAAGATGAATTATTTTATGGCATGATCGGGATGAGTTGATGAATACTACGAATATCCTTGGCGTGATGGTGCATGGATAATTTGTGGTCGTGATCTTAATGAATATCCTTGGCGTTAGTGCGGGGATGATGTGGATTATTTATTAAGTTGAGCCTCGGCGATAAAAGTGATGAAAAACCTTTTAAATCATAAAAGATAGTAGATTTTATTCTCTACTTGACTCTTTTAATGGATTGCTTGTTCATTCATTGATTAAACTTGATGTACATTGTATTTTATCGGTTTAACATTGTTGAAGACTAATGATAATTTATTACGCATTATCTTAGTCATAATATTTCTTCTTGGGCTAGTTGAGCTCACCCTTTCCTTCATATTCTCTTGAGAAATGAGAATATAAATTTGGGACGAGTCGGGAGCGGATTGACAATCAGATGATAACATAAGTAGTCCTCATTATTCTGTTAAATAGTGTGATAATAATTGTAATGAGGACTCAATTGAGTGTGGATATTGTCTAGATGACAATATTTATATTAAAACTCACAGCGTATGTTTTGTTGTATTTTACATGACTGTTGTATAATTAAGTTGTATGTGAATTTTGTACCATGTATTTGGCGATTCAAGATGGGTGATGTATACCTATATTTTGGGGGCGTCACATTAATTGACATGCAACATATTATCCCTATACTCTGATCGACCAATTAAATACCAATTAAACTTAGGTAGGTCATACTAGCGAAGGAATTCCCCGTCTCTCCCCTCCTAAAACTTGTCTCACATCTCAGCCAGGGATCGTATCCTAAGCTTTGATATCAACTGTGGCGCCCCAAAATAGGTATACATCACCCATCTTTAGTCGCCAAATACATGGTACAAGATTCAAATACAACTTAATAATATACAACCGTAAAAATACGACAAAACATAAACGAGAGTTTTAATACTGAATATTGTCTTCTAGATAGTATTCAAACTTAAATTGAGTCCTCAATACATTTATTATCACACTATTTCATAGAATAGTGAGAACTAATAATGCTATCATCTCGAACGTCACTCCGCTCCCCCCTAGTCCCTTCGCCACGCTTCTCATTTCTGAAGAGAACAATGAAAGCAAAAGGGTGAGCTCAACTAGCCCAGTAAGAAATATTATGACTAAGATAATGCAAAATAAATTATCGTTAGCCTTCAACAGTGTTAAAGTGATAAAATATAACAAACATCAAGTTTAACTGCAAGCGGAACAAGCAATCCATTAAAAGAGTCAAGTAGAGAATAAAATCTACTATCTTCTATGATATAAAAGGTTTTTCATCACTTTTATCGCTGAGAATCATCATAATAAATAATCCACATCATCCCTACATTACGGCCAAGGATATTCATTAGTATCACGACCACAAATTATCCATGCACTATGGGCCAAGGATATTCGTGTTTTCATCAATGGTCATGATCATGCCAACACCTGTCCATCAATGCACTACGGGCCAATGAGGACTTTTACCACATCACTTGTAACATTATGTCATGATTATACCGAATAATCCCTTGTCATAATCATACCAAGTCCATCTATGCACTACATGCCACAGATGACTTTCAACATAATATAAACATGAGGATGATGACAATGATATAAGAATTCAATAAAACAAGTTCAAGGATAAATTTTTAAAGATTTATAATTTAATTTATCCAAAATCAATAACTTCCTAAATTGTCAACATGATCTTCGCTTTGGAGTAAAATTCAAGAATAATATTATACCACAAATAATTTGGACCAAAAACAAATTAATTTTATCATAAATAGTGCCCCTGAATAATACTTGAGTGAATAGTACCCGTGAAATAGTACTTTCTGAATAGTAACCCCGTGAATAGTACTCGGCATGAAAAAGTTAAAACTTATCAAAATCAAGGATATTCGAATAATATTTCCAGTATGAAAAGATCTCTTTAACAAGAATAATTTTACTTACGAAATACTTTACATAGTATGTATGCAGAAAATATTATTTCAAGCGAATATTGAACAAAAATAACATCACTTTACCTTGAAAAGTAGAGTATTCCAACCGGTATAGCCGGTATATTCTTGAAGAAAACTTTCACTTTGCTTTTCTCACGCTCAAAGCTTTCTAAAACTCTAAAGAAATACGCTCAATATTATAGAAGAAGAATTCTCTGCGATTACGTGTGATTTTCAATTCTAACTAAGCATCCTATTTATAGGAGAATGGAAGAAGTCTCTTTATAAGAAACCAGACCTTAGATGCTTATTTTTAAAATTCACGGATGAAACAACACAACTTTACGGTTCCTAAGTATCAGTATTCATTTTCAAGGAGTTGGCCAATGAGAAAAATGAACACATGCCAATATAATAGCCTTGACCAATTAGAATGCACCCTAATTTGCAAGTTATCAATAATACTGAATGAGTGGAAAAGTTTGGCCAATAATGTCTAAGCTTGAAAAAACATCCCATAATCTACTAAATAAAGCTAGCAATTGTCATTCTTTGAAAATAATTAAGGCCCCCCTATCAACATCATCAATATATATATATATATATATATATATTAACAGCATTCCACCAAATTCACTCCACCCGTGAATTTGGTTTCCTCTTTGTGTAACCTAATTAAATATATATGTATATATATAAAACAAAATTGAGATAACTTCTCCCAATTATTTTGAAAAATGGGTAAATGGGGGTCCAAATAATAAACAAAATTTACATCAAAGACTTCATAAAAATCCCTTCAATATTTTTAACAACATTTATCATCATTATTATAATTCACAATATTAATCTACCAGATCGTTCCCAGGAAAGAGGGGGCTTTCTAATAAGGATTTCTCCCTATTGTCACGCAATTAGGTGACCAAACCTCTCATTGACAGAACTTCTAATATTTAAAATATCGACAATAATTGAATCCAATAACGTGAGATACTATGCAAAGAATTAATTCATGTAGTAATAATTGAACAAAATCTGAGTGACTTCTCACGTAAGCATCAATAATCAATATCGTATTGCTACTATGCAACCACGCCAGACATCTTGTATTTTTTAACACCGGTGTTTCAACAGTTAACGGTAAAACTTTTGCCGTTATTTTTATAAAAAGATATTTTTGTCGTTTTCTCAATCCGACAATAATTCCGTTGTGGGGTCCACCAATGATTATGTCGTCGTACGAATATTCCCTGTTAAAACAAATATTCTCCGACCAATCAAATATTATATAACAACTTGCGTACTTTGTAAAATTTATAAATATTACCCACAACTATAACATTATATCAAATTCACTCCATAATATTTAAAAATGATATTTATAGAAAATTCATCTTTATTCATAAAAGTTGGGGTCTTACATTATACTTAATATATCATTACATATCTAATTTAATTATTAAATTGGACTAGAACATCATTTTATTTAATTTAATGATTTTTTTAAATATTAAATCGATTCATTTAATTTAATTATTTCATTAAATTAAATCCTTAAATAATAAAATTACCATTAATCAATTTAGTTACTAAATTATTACACCATAATTTCATCAATAATTTATTTTTTCTCAACAAATAAATTATTTAAAATATTTATTTAATTCAATAAATATCTAAATTAATTACAAAATTTCTCGATCGTTACATCCTTCCCTCCTTAAAAGGATTCTGTCCCCAGAATCACGACTCGATAAATTTATTCGTTACATTCTTCCCTCCTTAACAAGATTATGTCCCCAGAATCGCTATACAAGATTAAGCAAATAACTGAGGATAATTTTTCATCATAACATTTTCAAGTTCCCACATAGCTTCTTCAGTATTGTGGTTTCTCCAGATTACTTTAACAGAAGGTATCACTTTATTCCTTAGTACTTGCTCTTTTCTGTCAATAATTTGAACAGGGACTTCTTCAGATGACAAATCTTTCTCAAACTGTAATGGCTCATATTCTATAACATGCTTTTAATCAGGCTTATGTGGCCTTAATACCGAGACATGGAAAATGTTATGAATATGTTCTAATTCTGGAGGTAAAGCTACCTCGTACGCCACTTCACCAACTCGTCGAAGCACTTCAAAAGGTCCTATAAACCTAGGGCTTAATTTCCCCTTTTGCCAAACTGAATTTTTCCCTTCCAGGGAGACACTTTCAAGAAAGCAAAACTACTGATATCGAATTCCCAATTTTATCGGTGTTGATCGACATATTTCTTCTGTCTATCTTGTGCAGCT
The DNA here is from genome assembly GCA_020205615.1 of Panax quinquefolius. Lineage (NCBI taxonomy): Eukaryota > Viridiplantae > Streptophyta > Magnoliopsida > Apiales > Araliaceae > Panax > Panax quinquefolius. The sequence goes on from CM035173.1 coordinate 51,677,808, forward strand.
ATCAATCTTGTTTGAATCACCTTGATGATCTCGACAGTTTGTTGTACCAATTCTGGACCCAATAACTGACGTTCACCTACCTCATCCTAGCATAATGGAGTTCTGCATTTCTTGTCGTATAATGCTTCGTAAAGCGGCATGCCAATACTCGCGTGATAACTATTATTATAGGCAAATTCAACTAATGGTAAATGGTCATCCTAATTTCCCTTGAAATTTATAATGCATGCTCTGAGCATATCCTCTAGTGTCTGGATGGTTCTCTCACTCTGTTCGTCAGTCTGAGGATGATACGTTGTGCTCATTCTCAACTGCGTTCTCCAAGCATTCTTGTAGTCGTTTCCAGACATTTGATGTGAAACGCCTATCTCTGTCTGACATAATGGACACCGGGACAATGTGTCTTGAAACAATTTCCTTCGCGTACAGTTTTGCTAACCGATCTAAGTTAAATCTAATCTTAATTGTCAAAAAGTGTGCCGACTTTGTCAATCGATTGACAATCACCCAGATAGCGTCGAAACCTTGTTGAGTCGTTGGAAGACCTACCATAAAATCTATTGTGATATGCTCCCATTTCCATTCTGGTATCTCCAATGGTTGAAATAATTCGCTTGGCCTTTGATGTTTAGCTTTAACTTTCTGACACGTTAAACATTTCGCCACACACTTAGCGACGTCCTTTTTCATATTCAGCCACCAGAAATGATGTCTAAGATCCTTTTACATTTTTGTACTTCCAAGGTGAATCGAATACCGTGAGTTATGAGCCTTGCTTAAAATTTCATCTTTAACTTCCGGTACTGGCGGAACCTAAATTCTCCCTTCAAATCGAAGTAACCCTTCCGAATTAACTTTAAATTTATTTTCCTCACCTTTAGACACTTTTTCTCTTATCTCTTCACAGTTCATCCTGGAGTTGTGCAGTCTTCACCTTATCTACCAACGTTGAACTGTTTCCTATCTGAAATTTTTTTGTTTGATTCTGTCGGATATTTAATTTCTAACTCCATTTTTGCCATTTCCGATACTAGCTTCTCCTGAGCTGTGACGCCCCCAAAATAGGTATACATCACCCATCTTGAGTCGCCAATACATGGTACAAAATTCAAATACAACTTAATTATACAACAGTCGTGTAAAGTACGACAAAATACATGCTGTGAGTTTTAATACAAATATTACCTACTAGACAATATCGGATAAATGACATGCTATTAAATGACAGTTTTTATAAATATAAATAATTATAGAAAATTGTCGGATAATCCGAAAAATGTGAAAAATATATGAAGTAAACAGTTGTCAAGAAATATTCGTTTGGTCGGAGAATATTCTTTTTATCGTGGAATATTCGTACGACGGCGTAATCATTGGTGGACCACATTACATAATAACTGTCGAATTTAGAAAGCGACAGAAATAACCTTTTTATAAAAATTAAGGCAAAACTTTTACCGTTAAACTGTTGAAATACCCGATGATAAAATACGATGTCGTATGGTGATTCAACAAGATGGTACACTGTATTCCACAAGATAACACTGCGGTATTGCATGTTGATTCATATTATTGATTCTTACGTAAGAAGTCACTCAGTATTTCATTCAATAATTATCACAGTAGTTATTTCACAGTAACTCATATTATTGATATGATATAATTAGACCAGTTGGCAGTATTGTGAGTCTATGTTAATAATTATGAATAATGGTTCAAAGATTGAAAAGGGTGTTGATTAAAGATAAGTATGATATACAGATGTTTGTTTAATTATTATTTTTTACAAAAGTAAATTTGGCAGGACTTGCCGACACTCTACTTTGTCTAAAGTAGTATGGACCATAACTCTATTATTGAACAAATTTTGTTAAAACGTGTACAAGTGGGTTTAATTTTCTCTGTGGGACCATAAATTCCACTACCATTATATTATGTAGCTCATTTGGTTATTTTGTCAAAGTGTGTGTGCTAATTGTTTCTTCAATTTTCAGTAATAAATAGATCGCCCGGTTAAGCAACTAAACACACACCATCACTATACTAAAAATATAAAATTATTTTACTACACAATTGTGAGTATTCCTGTTGAGTGTAAGGTTACTCCAAGTGTAGATAAAGAATGCAAGCATTGTTTAAGTTGATCAATTTCACAAAAAGCAGAATCAAATCACATCCTAAGGTAAGGGGGTATCATTTTTATGGTAAAGGGATGTCATTTTCTTTCATACTTCATATTATGGTAATATATTATTATTCATTTCTTTAGCTTATCATTAAATGGTGAAAAGTCCTAAAATGATTAAAATATCCTTAATAGTTTATGCTTCATCTAATATCATGTTGGCAATTTGGACTCTGGATAATTAAGTTAAAAATCACTAAAATCTATTTTATCTTATTATTCTGATTATTTATGTTCATTCATTATATATATCTTTGTCATCATCCTCATGCTTATAGTTTATGCATCATCTAATATCATGTTGGCAATTTGGACTCTGGATAATTAAGTTGAAAATCTATTTTATCTTATTATTCTGATTATTTATGTTCATTCATTATATATATATATATATATCATTGTCATCATCCTCATGCTTATATTGTGCTGAAAGTCATCTTTGGCCCGTAGTGCATAGATGGACAGTTGTTTGGCATGATCATGACCACTGATGATACTAACGAATATCCTTGGCCCGTAGTGCATAGATAATTCGATGATGTGAAATATTTAATGTTACAAACGAATGATGTGATGAAAGTCCTCTTTGGCCCATAGTGCAAAGATGGACGGTTGATTATTAGTTTTACAGTTGTATATCTTTGGGCCGTAGTGCAAAGATGAACTGTTGATTATTGGTTTTATAGTTGTATATCTTTGGCTTGTAGTGCAAAGATGAACAGTTGATTATTGGTTTTACAGTTGTATGTCTTTGGTCGTAGTGCAAAGATGAATTTAATGGCATAATTATAAACATAAACTGTGAATTGGTATAACCATGAGCTTTGTGTTTCAGGTAAAAACAGGTGGTGAAAGTTCTATTTGTCTTGGGTACAATGAAGAACTGTTGATTAGTGTTACAGAAATAAAATATTGATGATGGACTTTTAATTGGGAGAAGATAGTAAACATTATGTTCTACTTGACTCTTCTAATGAATTGTTGATTCCGCTGCAATTATAGTTGAAAACTTTTATCATCTACCATATGTTCTAAATATCTGATTTATTACTGATGAAAGCTATCGATAATTTAATTATCTTAAGTCATGATATTCTTTACTGGGCTATTTGTGCTCACCCTTTTGCTTCACCACTCCTTTCAGGTAATAAAAGTGTAGCTGGGACTAGCAGAGAGAACATGGGTATAAAGTGGTATTTCGAATTAGTCGCAATCCTAATCAAGTTATGAAACAGTGTGGCATAATAATTGTACTGAGAACTTAAAATGTGTGTGTCGTATTTTATACGTCATTTAATATTTAATTTTGGTGAACAACAATAGGGTGAGGTGAACTCGAATTTGGAAGCGTCAAAAAATGCACTCCATTAGAATGAGGAGAACAGAAATCTTCTCGTGTTCCTTGAGGACTTAAAATATTTGCTTTGCTATTCTTTATATGGAATTGTAATAATTTGAGTATGAATATTGTCGTATTATATACGTTATAATATTTGTATTGAAACTCACAGTATATGTGTCGTCGTATTTTGCACGACAGTTCAATAGTTGTAATAGAATTGTTCGCATCGGTAATGTTATTTCTTGCGACCCAAGATGGGTTGTGTGGACCTATTTTGGGGGCGTCACAAAAAATATTCCTTTTGAAGGTCACTGAATGGTCGTAAGGACCATGAACTCTTTATATAAATGTTCAATAATCACAAAGACTGTGAACCTTTACATGGCGTTCAACAGTCACAAAGATTGCAAACTCTGATCGCCCAAAACGTCATTAGGTGATTAGCTTAATAATACACCATGTTACACATAACACTTAATATTGTATATACATATTATATGTCGGTTATCCGACCAAAAGATAATACCCCCATTTTTAGGGTTGTTCATACTCAGTCATAACCTCTGAATCTGCACCAAAATAATTTGAATTGAATTAACATATTACCAAAGAATCATAAGCAGTTCAATAAATTGATAGAAACATAATAACTAAGTTTAGCCGAATAAATGGCATAAACTCCTTTTATAGACGGAATAAGAAGCTTTTCAAAAAAAAATTACGGTTTAATAATGAGCGAAATTCAAATGTACAGGAGTGCGGGAACTTGCCTATCTGGGGCGTACTTTCCTCAAATATGATATTTTTCGTCTCGAGATAGTAACCTAGGGTGTGTGTGGTATCTCTCTTAGCTTGGATCTCCTTGCCTTTTCTTCTTATTTGATAATTTTTTTCTCACTTTCTCATTTCTTCTTATTGGCCGAACACTCTCTTTCTCTCTCTCCTTTGTGGCTTTTGTTTTTGTGTTTGATGAAAAGTGAGGAGAAATAAATAGGGTTGCATATTTATAGTCAAAGTTGAATGACTTTGTCAGTTCGCAGAAACATTAACATACATACAATCAACATTGTAAAACAATGGAAGCATGACATAAATCATATTTAAATTTTTTTGCAATCTCAGGAATCACCTTATGCAATAATATTAATCGAAGAGTGATAAAAGATATACCTTTACGAAGATGAATCAACTCCTTGATATGATCTTCAAGTTCCAATTCTTTGTTCCTACACGTTTCTTCAAATCCACTGATCAAACGCAAGTTACTCTCTGTGTGTAAGTATATTGATTGAATAAGTAAATTTAGATTCTACAAGAACTTTTTTTTTTTGCAAAAGGCTAAAATTTTATTGCTGAAAATTATCCCAATATTCAAAATGGATTCTACAAGAAATTGGGTGGCTAGACCTAATTCTCGCACCCACTCCTAACTCTTTAGATTATAGAGAATTATTACGTGGTATCTCTATACTCACAGTTCTGGAAACCCTAATTTATCATAACGTCTCTCCTTATATATAATTTTTCTCCTCCTAAACTCTTTAGGATTTAGGGTTTAATTTAATTTTCAAACCATTTAGGAACTAAATTATTTATAATAATAATAATAATAATAAGACTCTCTTATTAATTTATAATTAGTATTTCTCAAATACTTAATTATAAATATTAAGTTATTCAATTTATTCCACCAACAAATTAAGTATATTTAACTTATTATAATTAAGCCAATTATTTCTAAAGTAATATTTCTCTTTTATGGTGTGACCATTTAGTTTCAATATTATACCAATAGTAGAATAAATAAATTAGATCCATTTTAATATTATTTATAATAAATTAAACTCATTTAATTCAAATAAAAATAAATAATATTTATTCTACATCATGAGTGACACCTCTTAGCATATCATGACTATCTGGATAATATGGAATTAACGTTTAATCACAAAGAACCTATTCCGTAAATAGTTACCGTACAATTTAATCGATCCTTCTACCATACAATGTCCCGATCAAACATAAAACATGGAATTACTATTAAATTTTATTTATTTGATCAGATGCATTTCAATTCTCAAATGCACAACTCTGATTATTGCAAATTAAAAACTTCTTACTAATTTCATTTCACCTTCCAGAGATTCATGAGTTGTCATTTATCGAATCGCATAGGACATTCTATCCCTTTACTGGAAGTGGTAAATCCTTTGTTGATCATTCACTTACCTTCATGTACACTTTATTATACCTGAACATACCCTTTGATATACCCAAAAAGTCTTAAGGAACATGACAAAATATAATTCAGAATACACAGTATTATGATGATCTCAAGTCCAAGGATCACTTTTACTACTATCACTTTAGGAACTCCTATTGACAGACAAGTAAAACTCCATTAACATTCCTTTAAGCGAGTCACGTTCAATGAACTTATTCTCTAATAAGCACCCACATACTTGCTTTAGTGTCTCCACATAAATGATTATTGTAAGACCCCAACTTATTATAAATGAAATTAAATTTCTCTATTTATTATTTTGAAATATTAAGGGTTGATTTGATTAATGTGGTTAGTTATGGGTAAAATGCGCAAATATTTCAAATAAGCAAATGGTTATAAAATATTCATTGTTGTCTTGGGAATATTAGTTTGGTCGTGGAATATTCTTCTTTGTGGAGAATATTAAATGCGACGGTAGCGACCTTGTGTGGGCCCCATAACGGAAAGTGATTGGATGAAGAAAGCGACAAGTATAAGTTTTTATAAATAACTACAGTAGTTATTACTGAAGTAACACCGTTGGAATAATCGGTAGTTTAAACCACAGAAAGATGAGGTATTGCACCAATTATTGATTCTTATGTAAGAAGACCTACTCAATAATTGTTACAATAATTACTATTTAATATTTTATTTTATTGATTCAATAATTCTTTGCGTTGATATTTTATATTATTGTTGTTTCAATAATTATCAACACATGTATTTCCCATTATCGGATCAATAATTCATATTATTTGAATAATATTATTAGATAGCATTATTATGCAATGTCTAGAAAGTTACATCGATGAGAGGTTTGGTCACCTAATTGCGTGCATCAATGAGGAGAAATCCTTATTGAAAGCCCCTCTTTCTGAAACGACACTGGTTGTCGATGTTGTGATTACGTAATATTATTTGTGAATAATTAATTATTGATTTATATGATAAGAAAATATTCATTTTATGTGGATATGGATGGAGAAAATTTTAATGTGACAATTGTTGAAAATTGATATTTTATCTTTTTCGATAAAATAATTCATTTAAATATATTATAATATTATAATATAATAATAATAGTGATATTTTTACAATGAATGTGTGATATATGAATAAATGAGGAGGAAGAGTATTTTTGTAACAAAAAATATTTAACACATGTTTTGTGTGTCGGTGAGCCCCATTTTGTAACTGAAATTGGATTATAGCCCGGAAAATCGTCTGTATGTGAATTTCGGTCAATTTCTGCTTGGATTTGGAAAAATTTAAACTTACAAAGTTGTAGAGAATTGAATTTTCTATGGAATGGACATAAGATTCAAATTTTTCTGATAAAATGGCTATTTATTATGAATTATTGAAGTTCTGAAATAATTGATTTTTAAAGTTTTAAATTTTTTTTAAAAGAAAAACATTTTTAATATGTTGGTGGGCCCCATTAGTATGTAAAATGAGCTGAAATCAGTTATTCAAAGTGGGTGTAGGAAATTTGTTAAAAATAATAATATTTTATTAAATTTTATGCTTTGGTGTTCTAAGAATTTTCCTATAAATAGGGTGCTTAGGTTAGAATTGAAAATCACACCAGAAACTAAAGTTTTCTCTCTCTATATTATTGAGCGTATTCTTGTGAATATTTTGATACTTTAAGTGTTGCTATACGGTGCAAGTCCCCTTCAGCGTTATATCTGATATTCCAGCTAGAAGCACTATTCTTTTGAGGTAAGGGATGTTATTTTTTTTTATAAATGATATTATTTCTTCTAATATCATTATGCCGAAATATTGATATGAATTTTATTGTGGAAATTCTACCTTTTTTGTGTCGGGGTTACTATTCACGTATACGGCACTATTCATGTATACGGCACTATTCACCAAAAAATAAAATTTTCTCTTCTTTGTCCCAGATATTTATTTTTGTTACTAGCTTTGATTGTATCCATGTTTTGATCATTATTCTTGAATTTTGCTTCACAATAGTTTATTATGGAGTATTTTTGAACATGGATAAACTGAAATACGAATCCCTAATATTTGTTCTTTTGTTTCACTGGTTTCGTTTTCTTTAAAATATTTTTCATCGTCCTCAGTCCTAAATGATGATATAACTGAATATCTTTGGCCTTTAGTGCAAAGATTAATGATTTTCTGATGAATATCTTTGGCCCATAATGCAAAGATGAGCAGGTGTTGAGATGAACATGACCAACTGATGAATATCTTTGGCCTGTAGTGCAAAGATGAATATTTGATCCAAGATGTATATTAATTGATGTTACAGGGATAAAATATTGATGATGAACTTTAAAATCATAGAAGATAGTAGATTTCATTATCTACTTAACTCTTCTAATGAATTATTATTTTCGCTGCGAATATTGATTTAAAACTTGTTGTCTATTATATTCTATCAGATTTTTCCCTGTTGAGGACTAACGATAATTTATTCTATATTATCTTAGTCATAATGTTCTTTACTGGACCAGTTCTTCTCAGGAAGCGAGAATATAGCGGGGAGTAGTCGGGGTGTGGAGTGATGTTCCAATGCAGTTGTTATAGTAGTCCTCACTATTTTTTAAAATAGTGTATCAATAATTGTAATGAGGACTTATTTGAGTGTGGATATTGTCTAGCAGACAATATTTGTATTTAAACTCACAGTTTATGTGTTGTCGTATTTTGCACGACAATTATATTAATAAAGTTGTAGTTGTTTTTGTACCATGTGTTTGGCGACTCAGAATGGATGATGTATACCTATTTTGGGGGCGTCACAATTATAAGATCAATCATTCTCTTCAATAGATCAAACATAGTATGTATTAATCTATCTAGAATCAGTAACCCCACATTAATGATCCAACGATTAGGAACATTTTAGTTTTGAGTTATCTAGAATTTAGATTTCATTAGTATGAACTCTTCATGATTTTAAAAGTATTGCTCCAAAACTATGATCAATTTATCATATTTATTTAATTCAACTAATTAAACATAGATAAAAATGACTTTAATCAAACAAATTCTTTTATTAATAAATGAACAAGATTATAAAATAAATATTTATCACATCCAATGTGATAAATACTCCCTTTACCACTCAAAGTTGTTATAATACTCCCTTTTTTCCTAGCTTTGATCGCAAGTTGGAGAAATTTCTAGATTTTTGACCTTTTGATCAACTTGTTTTACTTATATATATATATATATATATATATAGAGAGAGAGAGAGAGAGAGAAAGTTTCTTATGCTGGTGGCCTGCATGTGGACCACTTGAAAGTAGCATGCACACAAGGGAATCATGTTTGATGATAAAACATATACTTTGTAACAATCTTATTCATTTAATAATAAAAGAATTGTTTAACTAAAGGCTTTTAATTTATCTACATGGTGCTGTTTTATAATATGTGATAAACCCATAGTTTTGAGCAATGCTTTTAGAATCATGATGATGATCATGCTAATGAGATATAAATTCTTAGTTGGCTCAAAAACTAAAATTGTTCTCAATCGTTGGATTACTAAAAAGGGGATTAGTGAATCGGGATAGATTGGTACATACGTTACTTGCTCATTAGATGAGGATGATTAATCTCATGATCGATCATTTGTGTGGAGACACTAAAGCATATATGTAGGTGCTTATTGGAGAATAAGTTCACTGAATGTGGCTCGCTAAGGAATACCTAATAGAGTTTTACTTGCCTGTCAATAGGAATTCTTGTAGTGATAGTAGATACAAGTGATCCTTAGACTTGAGATCATCATACCATCTTGTGTATGATGAATTATATTTTGACATATTCCTTAAGACCCTTAAGGTATATAAAAGGGTATGCTTGGGTGTAACAGGTTATATATGGAGATAATGAATGATCAACAAAGAATCTACTGCTTCTAGTAAAAGAAGAGAATGTCCTATGTGATTTGCATTATTTGGAGTTGTGCATTTAAGAATCGAAATACATATAATTAAATAAAATAAGACTTGACAGTAATTTCATATCTTATATTTAATTGGGACGTTGTATGGTGGAAGGATTGAATTGTACAATAACTATTTACTCAAAGGTTCTTTTATGATTAATGTTAAAATCTATATTATCTGGAAAGTCGTTAATCGCTAGGGAGACTTATCCCTATTGTAGAATAAATATTATTTATTTAAATAAATTAGTAGTTTAATTTATTTATTTAAATAAGATTAGAATTGTTTTAATTGATTTATTCATAAATCGGTTTAATATATAGAACCTAAAAAGGTCACAATTTAAAAAGGAAGAATATTTATTTAAGAAGTAAATGGCATAGTCGTAATAATAAGTTAAGTGCATTTAATTTATTCTATGGTGATAGAGTAAATTAAATAGCTTAATATTATTATTTAATATTTTGAAAATATTAAATATAAATTAATAAATGGAGTCTTATTATTATTATTATTATTATTATTTAATTCCTAAAGGTGTTTGGAAATTAAATAATAAAGTACTCTCATATATTCCTAATAAGATTAGAAGGCTAATTAATAAAAAGAGTTTAATTAATTATTCCTAATTAGATTAGGAATATAATTAATTAAAGGAGTTTAATTAATTAAAATAAAATTCAATTCCTAAATTGTTTAGAAGGGTTGCCCATATCTATAAATAAGAGGAGTCTTATTTTGATTTGGGGTTAATGATTTTTCCAAGAGTTGGGAGAGTATGTATTTTCTATGGAGGTAGAAAAACTAGGGTTTTGCCAAACACCAATCTTCTTGAATTGTAAGAACCATGAATTTCATGAATACATATTTATTCTGATATATTAAGAAATAATATTTATTTGAATATAAATATTGATGTGTTGTGAGATGAGTAATTCAATTACTTCAAATTGAATTTATAAGAATTGAGAAAAATGTGGAGTTTATGATAAACTCGAAGAATGCCTTGTTTGGCACGATAATGAGAATTATGATGATTTAATTAATTAAAGAAGGAATTAATAAATGAATGATTAATTAATAATATATTGTTAATTAATTGTTATTATGAGTAATAACATATTAATGAATAAATAATTGATTAATATTATAAGATTAATGTTTGTTCAATAAATTGCTAAGTGTAACGATAGGTAATCCCATATTATATAATAACTACATCTATATAATATAAAGTATAGTTTGACATTGTGATATGACTATGTAATACAGGAACTATATGGTAAAAGGAAGTAAATCACATGAACTACATGGACCCATGTGAATACATGTTATATGTACATTGTGCAATATTAAATCAAACTATATTATATAGAGTGTAGTGTGACACTGCAAGAGACTACATAATATGGAAACTATATAGTAAGATTAATAAAATGTGTAAGTTATACAAATGATGTCTATATGACCATATAATATGTATAGTGCATTAATATATATTTTATGGAATATCAACTTAGACTATGTGAATAATTGAAATAATAAGGTTTATGATAATGTGGTGTGTCAGTACTCAATTAAATCATAATTTGGCATTATCAAAATGTACATGGATTATATATTTATGTGTATACATGTATCCCAATTTGCTACCGTGTAGTATGGTTATATTATTAAAGTCCATATGTGCACCCATATGAATTTAATCCCTAGGTGAACAAATATACATTGTGTAGTAGTACATGATATAAAACTGAGTATTGTTAATTAGCTATTTTTCAAGATGCTGAGTATTGGGATTGTACCATATTCATTGGCCTTCTCTCCCTCACGTGCATAGACCATTGGCCTAAGTTAGCCTTTATCATCCTTGAAAGCTATCAATCATTTAAATGATGGAGGAGGGAGTGGCTTCAACGGTGATGGGGAGACTATTCTACCAAATCCTTGTTGCCCACCATCTTTTTCTTCTTTCCAATGGTCTAGAACTATAGGACAATGGTTTTATTTGGGTTTTTGATTGCCTATAAATTGAAGCTCTTCCCTTTTATATTCACTGCTAAAATTTTCTGAGAAGGACATTAGAGAAAGTGAGTTGCTAATTGAGAGAATATAATCAGTGTATTGAGGAGTTCCTTTCAAGCTTCTAGAGGTATTAAATCATGTCTTATGTCCATAATTTTCAAATTTGTAATTTCTGTGACTATGCTAGAATCCTTATGAATTGGCTTGGAAGTTGTTAACATGCTATTAGTTAAGTTTTATACATGTTTAAAGATAATGTGATAGTATTCAAGCATGCTAACTGAGTAATATTGGAAATGGAATTGGAAGCTCTGTTATTGCAGAAGCTCTAGTGTTTGGATCGGAGTGGTAGCGCCGCCTTATCCCTAGTATAAATAAGACGCGATCGCGCCTTTCTGAGAAACCGAGTTGATGAGTTTTTATGCCTTCTGATGTAGGAAGCATGCTAGTATGAATTCATTATGACTATTTATGCCCCTAATATGCTGACATAAGTGACCTTGCACGTAACCACTTGAGTTTTAAATTACAAACTTAATGAGCCATGCATACTTTAAATTCTGAACTTAAAAACATGCTATCATGATCTGGTTACATATATATACACTACAAAAAAATGGGCCTTTAGCAATGATTTTTCGGGCAACGACTTTATAAGTCGTTGCTAAAAGTATATGTTTAGCAACGAAATTTGTCCTTCGTTCTTGCAGTTGTGTCGAGCTTTCACTTTTTGCAACGAAATTCATAAGTCGTTGCAAAATTTATTTATTGCTAATTCATTGGCGGAAAAACTTCGTTAGAAATTAGTTGTAAAATTTTTGGCCACTTGCTTTTCGTAAATTGGAAGCGAAAGTTTTTTTTGTTGCTAAAAATGGGGCTTTAGCAACGATTTTTCAGGTAATGACTATATAAGTCGTTGCTAAAGGTGTATGTTTAGCAACGAAACTTGTCCTTCGTTGCAGATTGTGTCAGACTTTCACTTTTTACAACGAAATTCATAAGTGGTTGCAAAATTTGGAAACAAAATTTGTTAGAAATTTGTTGCAAAATTTCTAACCACTTTATTTCTCCTCATCGTGGGCAACGAAAGTTTTTTTGTTGTTATATTTCGTTGCCTAATATGGACCACATTCACTGGCAATAATATTTATTTTCATTGCATATTTTATATAACTTTTTATAACGACTATTAAAATGTTGCCTTAAATTAAGATAATAATAATAATAATAATAATAATAATAATAATAATAATAATAATAATAATAATAATAATAATTATAATAATAATAATAATAATAATAATAATAATAATAATAATAATAATAATAATAATAATAATAATAATAATAATAATAATAGTAATAATAATAATAATAATAATAATAATAATAATAATAATAATAATAATAATAATAATAATAATAATAATAATAATAATAATAATAATAATAGTACTAATACTACTAATAATAATAATAATAATAATAATAATAATAATAATAATAATAATAATAATAATAATAATAATAATAATAATAATAAATAATAATAATAATAATAATAATAATAATAATAATAATAATAATAATAATAATAATAATAATAATAATAATAATAATAATAATAATAAATAATAATAATAATAATAATAATAATAATAATAATAATAATAATAATAATAATAATAATAATAATAATAATAATAATAATAATAATAATAATAATAGTAATAATAATAATAATAATAATAATAATAATAATAATAATAATAATAATAATAATAATAATAATAATAATAATAATAATAATAATAATAATAATAATAATAATAATAATAATAATAATAATAATAATAATAATAATAATAATAATAATAATAATAATAATAATATCATCATCCTTGCAAAATAATAGCAATTAGGCCCAGGTGCTTGGGTGGTCATTGGATCAATATTCCAAACTGGAGGTCTTGGGTTCGAATATGTGCATCAACATATTTTTTGGGATAAAGTTTAATATTCAATACGCCATATATATTAAATCCATATATATATATACATATTCTTTTCAAAATTTCTTATCAAACTAAATAACATGCTAAACAAATCTCAACATTAAACTAAATATATATAAAGCAACTATGAATATTTTTATATATATATATATATATATATATATATATACAAATATTCATATAAATATTTATAAATTTATAAATAAATACTTATAAATATTTATAACAAATATTCATATCTAAATTTTATAAATTTTAGATGAAATATTTATAAATTTATAAATAAATATTTGTTTATAAATTTTAAAGATAAATTTATATGAATATTTGTTTATAAATATTTATATGAATATTTAGAGATAAATTTATATATATATATATATATATATAAAAATATTCATAGTTACGTTATATAAATATTCATAGTTACTTTATATATATTTAGTTTAATGTGGAGATTTAAGATGAATATATATATATAGATGATAATAGAATTTATCTAATAGACAAAAAATATAACATAAGAAGCAAAAATATCACAACAATGTTTTAAACCTAAGACCTATGGGTTATTGGGCCATTAAGCTACCACTAAGCCATTCTAATTTATTAGTTAACTAAACAAATCTCAACATTAAAGTAAATTTTAGATGAAATATTTATAAATTTGTAAATTTTAAAGATAAATTTATATGAATATTTATTTATAAATATTTATATGAATATTTAGATTTATATATATATATATATATATAGTAATATAATTTATCTAATACACAAAAAATATAACATAAGAAGCAAAAATATCACAACTAGATTTTGAACCTAAGACCTATGGGTTATTGGACCATTAAGCTACCGTTGAGCCATTCTAATTTATTAGTTAACTAAACTACCGCCATAACTATTAGCGGTAAATAGTGTAGCACATGAGCAAATGAGGGGCAAATGAGTAATTTCTCATGTCGCTACAGCTTGTAGCGGCAGGGAGAAATCCATTTCAATCCGTGTCATCCGATGTTGCGATCAATAGTATAGATTATGGTTGTTGAAATAGTACTCGTGACAATCGATTGCCAAGCATGTTAGTTCTGGGCCTCTGACCCAAATAAACCCAACCTCATCAAACCTGATTATTATATCTATGCTTCCCAATGTTTCCTATTTCTAGATAGAAGTAGGATATACTTACAAGTACTCCCTCACTTCGAGAATGAAAGTGATGATTGATTTTATGCGAATGTAAAAGAAAATATCAAATGATAAAATTATTCATATTTAAATTATCATCTAATTGCATATTTTTTTATACATGACTAGAAATATTATATAAATATTTATAAATAATAAAAATATGACATTTAATACTAAGGATATTATGCATAAATTATTGTAAAAAATAGATTATTCAATATAAGTAAATATTTAACTTGAGATTCCATAAAATAATAAGAACTTTAATTCTTAGGCGGAGAGAGTAACTTAAATCATGAACATATTTTTAAGTCCAAAAATAAAATATAAAAAGAAGAATAGTAATGATATACCCTAGCTATTCCTAGTTCTCCTTTTACCTTTTTTCCAAATATATTATAAAATTAAATTATAATACTATCGATTACAAGAAAACATAAAAGATGAAGAAAAAAATTTATTATGTTTTATGAACTAAAACAAAATAGAGTTATTTAAAATGACTTATAAGTCATTCCTAATAAGTTAGTTTGACCCATATTAATGTAATATCAATTTTATCCCTATTTTATTTTTTTATTTTAAAAAAAATGAATTTATAAAAAAGAAGAAGAGTAAGATCTGTGTCACTTTAATTGGCGTTAAATTTTTATTTTATTTTTTATAAATTTGAAGTCTTATATACTTCTTCATTTTCGACGACGATGACAGATAATAAATATAAAAAAATATTGATGTTTGTAAACAAGTACAAGAGATCAAAGAAATTAAAAAAAAAAAGATTCTAACGTCAGTTAAAGTGATGTTACATCTTACTCTTCTTTTTTACAAATTTAATTTATAAAAAATTTAAAAAAGTTATAATGCCAATTAGTTTGACAATGGATCACATTTTTATTTTTTTCAAATTTCTTTAAAAAAATAAGATCATTTTAAAAAAAATTAAGATAATTTTTTAAAATTTATTTATTTTTTAAATATTTTTTAAAATGGCTCTGGTTGGCTTTGTAAACAGCCATATCCGACCCCATTTTGCCCTAACACTGCCCCGCAGCATATCCTCCCCAATCTCCTTCTAAACCATTTCATCGCATACAAATTGAAATCTCTCTCAAATACTAAGCTTCAGTCGATTTAGGGTCTCACACTCTCGCTCACTACATTTTTAGATTCCTGTATACAATATATTTTCTCTAAGCAACCAATATTAAAGTGGAAGACTAGTAGTGATTGTTGTGAGGATTTCTTCAAAGGGTCTAATGGAATGGAGTTTGAGTGGAATAATTGGCTGTCAAAACTATTGAGATGCTGTTCGGAGGATGCAGAGGCCGCTTTCACGGCTGTGAGTGTTAGTTTACTTTTTAAATGATCACTGGCTGAGACTAGTTTGATACCTTCGGCTTCTATGGCTTCAACTCTGGATGTGGGTGACCGCATCTTAGCAGAGAAGGTATAATCAACATACAGTTTGATTACTATTTTACTTTCAAATTTACCCTTTTTATGACTTAATTTATCATTTGATTATATGGTTTTGTGTAAATTGAACATACCCTTCATAACATGATTTTGTCTACTGAATAGAACTCTCTAATCTTAGCAAATAGATCTTAAAATCATGTTTTTCAAGATGTGTTCACGTGCTTCACTACTTGAATGAATGAAAATAATATAATTCATTTGCTTAATAGACTATGATCTTACAGTTAGTTGTAATTTGTTTGTTTCTCCCTTTAGTTTACAGCTCAAATGTGAATTGTGTTTATGTTAAGTCTTACTATGGGATGTTGAATGTTTATATATGAGTATGAATTTATGATTCTAGTAGCTATTCAATTTATGAAATTAAAAATGTAATGATAGAAAGTGATTTACTAGTGATTTACAATTTATGAATTTACTGTCTTTTTGGTCATACACAACTGTAATATTTACTGTCTTTATGCTGAAATTGATAGCCTGATGGTTATTGTTGCAAACCCACGTCAGTGATTGTATGTTGTTTCAGGTGTTTGCAAGGGACATGGACAAGGACACTGTAATGCTTTTAGGGGCGAGGGCTTCTAGGGTGGAAAATCAGGATGCCATAGATGCTTGTATTGTTGGAATGTTGGCTGATCCTAAGGAGGTAATTACAAGTTCAGTTAGTTCAGAGCAGTTTGTAGGAAGTTAGATAACTGTAAATTGGTGCTTGTTTTGCTGTTTAGCTGTAAATACAAGCAAATGTATTGATACTTTGCCAGTTTTCTAGCCAAAGTTATGTGTTCAAAAATGGACGGATTTGGACACAAAAGCTAAATACTTAAGTGGATCTTTTATAATCCCTATATTACCCTTTATTTAAAACACAACAGGATTCAATATAAGGGTAAAGTGATAATCTGTTGCATTCTATTTTTATTTTCTTTTATAAACTCACAACTACAGTAACCAATGTTACATAAGCAGATAGAAGCAATTATTAGCAATCTTAAGCTACTTCAAAAAGTTGATCAAAATTGCACACAACTTATAAAGAATTGAATTCAGATGTTCTGTAGATGTTTTTGATGCTATTATAAATTTATAATTAATTGGACTGGTCTCTTAGAAATAAACGCACTCTTCTCAATCAAAATAAATAACATGATCAGAAAGGCAATAATTACCTATCATATACAAAGACAGCTATGTCACAGTCTGCCAAAGAATCCTTCTTACTTAGCAAGCAAATGTATTCCTAGGGTGGAAAATCAAGATGCCATAGATGCTTGTATTGCTGTTTAGCTGTAAATTGTAGGACTTTCCTATTATGCATGTACGTACATCTAACGAAACAAAATAAATTGGTATATTATGATATGCACTGCATCCTTTTAATTTTCTATATTTCCCAAAAGGCAGTGAAGGCGTACAACAGATACCAACTAACTACAGTAATTAGGATATAAATTTGCAAACTTAATTGAACTACTATCTTTGATAGACGCTGCAGGCCAGAGCAGGGATCAATGAGATTCATTTCCTGCCTTTTAACCCAGTGGATAAGCGCACTGCCATAACATACTCCGACTCCAACGGCAATTGCCACCGAGTTAGCAAAGGTGCACCTGAGCAGGTGTTCTTTCTTCACCTTTAATTAATTTGTTATGCGCTTTATCATTTCTCACCTGCATTGAATGTGCTTATCTATCTAAAACTTTGCTAGATTATTGAAATTTGCAACCTTAAGGAAGATGTTAAGAAGAGAGCTCATGACATCATTGATAAGTTTACTGAGCGTGGTCTTCGTTCTCTGGCTGTTGCAGAACAGGTGAATTTAGTTATATTGTAGTTTTTGAATTAACGAATTTTGTCCACAGATGATACAAGTGTAGAACCGACACTTTCCTGATCTCATACTATTCTTTCTTCTTGGTTTCAGGCAGTGCCAGAGAAGACCAAGGAAAGTCCAGGAGGGCCATGGGTATTTGTGGGTCTCTTGCCACTTTTTGATCCTCCAAGGCATGATTATTAGTGCTGTTTTGACCAGCAGAGCCATCTTTCAAAGGATGAAGAACTACACCATCTATGCTGTGTCCATCATAATTCGTATTGTGCTAGGTTTCATGCTGATTGCACTTATCTGGAAGTTTGATTTCTCGCCTTTCATGGTTCTGATAATAGCCATTCTGAATGATGGAACCATTATGACCATTTCTAAAGATAAGGTGAAGCCGTCTCCGATGCCTGACTCATGGAAGCTCAGGGAGATTTTTGCCACTGGCGTTGTTCTCGGAGCTTACTTAGCCATGATGACTGTTATTTTCTTCTGGGCAGCTCACGATTCAGACTTCTTCTCAGTAAGTCGAAAAAGTTGTCTGCTCAATAACTGTTGTAGACTTTTGTTATTGTGTTCACTATATATATTTCTCATCCTATTCTAAATTTACTCAAGATTAATATTATGAGTTTTGCAGGACAAGTTTGAACGCCCTAGTTTACTACTTCTGACTGCATTCGTAATGGTGAGCTATTATGGGAAGTTCAATTGCATTTCCTCTTGTCATGCTTTTGTAAATTAATCACATACTCTGTGATGAAGTTTTACTTTATAATATACTTTTTGAATCCAGGTGGCCACATTGATTGCCGTCTATGCAAGTTGGGGATTTGCTAGGATTGATGGTATTGGCTGGGGATGGGCCGGTGTTATTTGGCTTTACAGTATCGTTTTCTACATCCCACTGGATGTTTTTAAGTTTATCATTCGATATGCATTGAGTGGAAAGGGTTGGAATAACCTGCTTCAAAATAAGGTATTTTTGTTCACTGAAAGGACTTTTATGGTTCATATCATAGTAAACACGACTAATCTAGTTTGTTTGTTTGTTGGCACAGGCTAAGGGAACTTCATACACTAAAGGTTTATGCAGCACCTCCCAGAAATTCTGTACTCCCACCTTCTATTACGTTTTTTAGCTGGCCTTCTTGCCTTAAGACTTTCAACTTCACCATTGTCTCCTCTCAATTTCATTCTTTCCATTTGATATATTTAGTACTTTATAACCACTTTTTCATCTTCAGTAGATAAAAAGAAAATAAAACCAAAAATGGAGAAAATGTGGAGGGTTATATTTATGTGATTTAAATAAGTTCATTGTTCACAATTAAAGCAGGAGAAACTGGTGCTTTAGTATTGCTAAAATTAGAATGTGAGTGATATTCAAGGGCAAATTTAGTTTATTGAAGTTAGGTACAGTGCATCCATGCTAACCAATCTGATTTTTATGTATTACAGGACTACTCTCTGTTGACTTTGGGGATGCTTTTGATTCATCATGTGATTTGCTTGCCTATGGGTAAATTGATTCAATTCATTTTTCAGGCAACTGTACTGATAGCTTAACCAATTGCTACACTATTAATCTCTTTTCTACTTAAAATCTCCTATTTTTCTTATGGTTAATAACTTAATGGACAGGTGGACTATTGACACAAAGTATTACACCGCTGATGTTTCTCTGTGGATGGCTCATCTGCATGATGATATTTACCTGATTTTGTTTGATCTTTCATTTGGTGTTTTAGGTTTCATATGTTTTCAGAAAGCCAGAAGTGTCAGACATTGTGATATTCAAGGCACCTCCAATTCTTCAGGTTCAATCTAATATTAAAGACTCCAACATTATAGAACAGTTTTATTAATCTGGTTGTGGCATTTATGGGGGCTAACAATGTGGGAATGTTAAAGCTTATTAAAGTGGAAATGTTATTTTAAAGGAGAACAATATGATTAGAAAACTGTTTTAATAGTGTACTTTTGATGTTTTATAAAACCCATTTAGATTGTTTGTTTAGAGTATGTTATATTTTCTTAAAATACTTTGCTATGTTATCTATGATATACCAAAATTTCACTTTAAGAGAATTAGTGGTTTTTGATTTAAAAATTAGCAAATCAAGCATTTCATTCATGGCATGATGGTGAGGTAGCAGCAGCAGTGGCAGCCATGGGCTGCACTGTGCTACGCTGCTACAGCTGTTTTGATGAGGCACACTTGAAGTTCTATAACACCTATTTTAAATACTCGTTTAGGCTGTGTTTATTAAAAAAATTGGTTATGATTGGACCTTTAATTTGGAGATACGGATTTTTCAAAGAGGCATGGTTGAGCTGCTGACAGCAACAGTGCAGGCGCGCACGCATGCGCTGCACTGTATTGCAGCGGCTGTTTAGCTTGGTTATCAACACCAAAATTTTCCCAATTTCGGCTAGAAGTTATTAAATTCATGAAGTTTAGTCCTGATGGATGAAATAAAATCCACAGGGAAATCAATTCTGTTCTTCTTCTATTTTCCCCCTTTTCTGTTTGGATCGTAGATTGTCGACTGGGTTTGGGTTCTAATCTGGCTTGCGAATTGGTTGGAGTGGTGAAGATGATGAAAATTATGATGGTGAATCTTAGGGGTTTGGAGTGTGAACCATCACCACCACCACCAACACGGTCACCTTAACCAATCCCAGCCATCGGTCGCATATACAACAAAAGTCATGAGACTAAAAGTCAGACACTTTGAGATATCATTTGAAGCTTTTAGTCCTTTTTTATATTATCAAACAACCAATAATTATAATTTTAGTTAGGTTAGAGTCAAGCGGCAAGGGTCACACTAAGTTTTGTAAAATAGAATGATCTAATCTATTTGTGCGGTTGAATTTTTTATGTGCTTCTTTCTTTAATATTTTAGACATTCTGTGTGGGAGTAGTTTGTTTGGTCCAAGCCATTTTATATGCATATTTTCATCATTTTTCTTTCGGTTGAATTAATTATGTGCTTCTTTCTTCTTTAATATATTTGACAATCAGTGTGGGAGTAGCTTATTTGGTCCAAGCCATGTTATATACATATTATCATCATTTTGCGTTTGTTTTTTACTTTCTCCTTGTAAGCTACTACTTATGCATTATCCTTGTGACATTCCTCTTAAGGGGGTTTTCTGTTCATTATGTATTCAGACACATCACGATAATAGCTTTTGCAACCTTAACTACATCTATGTATATTTTTGAAAATATGTTTACCACTATGCTTACTGAAATTAATTCATGAAATGGCCGATTAAGATATCAATTTTTTTCTTATAACAGAAGCAATCATATAGTCGCACTGAAGGTTCTTTTTCTATTTGAATTTGTAGCAAATGATATTGTGATTGCCTATTTATCTTTTTCTGCTTATGAGCAATATGGTGTACATTAGTACTCATGTAGCAACTTTATTGTCTTTGTGTATTGATTTTGGCACTAAGTGCCTCTGGTGACCTATTTGCTTCATTTTTCTAACTTGCTATTATTTTTAAATTTGTGCAGGAAGACTGCTTCTACGACCTGTCTTACAATACTGAGTATCAAATTTTCGTACACGCTTACTTCAAGGCGAGGGACTAAATTATGAAGTGTACTCTCTCTATATATAGATATATACTTTGGTCAAGAACCATGGTAGCTTTAGATGGTTAATTGTAAAGATAATGAATGATTATGTAGTGAATGATTTTATTAAGTTAATAATATTTTAGTTTTTTGTATGTTTGCCATTATTTGTTATGGGGACATTGAGCCAGTTAGGTACAAAAAAAGAATGTCAAATTTTGATTTGGCAACAATATAATTCGTTACCAAAGTATTGAACAAGTTTTAATATAACAACATTTTTTATACATTTAACAATAAATTTTCGTTGTTAATGGCATTAAAAATATAATATTTGGCAACAAAAAAATTAACCTAATAACAACAAAGAGGATATTGTTGCAAATACTAAAATAAAAGGCAATATTTTTATAGTTGCAAATCATATCAACTTTCGTTTAGACATATAAAGAAAAACGATGAACATATAATGTCGCTTTTAATTAATCGACGACTTTCGTTGCTATTGAAAAATAATCAAGAACAAACATTTTTGTTCTTTGATTCAAAGATAATGTCGTTGCCAAATAATATAATCAAGAACGAAAATCGCTCTTTAAAAAGTTTACATTCAAAACGAAAACAAGCTTAGGCAACAATTTTCATAATTTCTCGCGAACGAAAAATGTCGTTGCAAAATGGTATCAATTAACGAAAATGCATAGTCGTTGCAAAAAAAGAGAGTTCATTTCGTTGCCAATTAGAAGGCTTTTGCAACGAAATGGGCTTTTTAGCAACGAAAGTTTAATTATTCTGCAACAATACATTTTGTTGCTAAAGGATCGATGTCTCTGTACGAAAACCAAATTTCGTTGCAAAATGTATTACTTTTGGCAACGAAAAAAATACATTCGTTCATGGAACAATTAGCAACGCTATCACAAGAACAAAAGAGGCTTGAACGACGATAAAGTCGTTGTCAAAACCCTTTGCAAAACGAAATTTGACACCTTTAGCAAACGAAAATTGTGACGCCCCAAAATTAGGTATACATCACCCACCTTGGGTCGCCACTTACATGGTACGTAATTTAAATACAACTTACTAACATAAGCGTAGGTATATAATACGACATAAATCGTGAGTTTAAATACAAATATCGTCTACTAGATATTATATAAACTCAAAAAGGAGTCCTCATTACAATTATTATCACACTATTTCACGCATAGTGAGGGACTACTAATCTATCTTCGGGACCATCACTCGCTTCCCCGACTCGTCTCAAAATATATTCTCATTTCACGAAGAAAACGGTGAAAGAAAGGGTGAGCTCAACTAGCCCAAAGAAGAAATATTATGACTAAGATAATGCGAATAAATTATCAATAGTCTTCAACAATGTTAAACTCGATAAAATACAATAGACAACCGGTTTAATCTGCGGTGGAATATCTAATCTATTAAAAGAGTCAAGTAGAAAATAAAGTCTACTATCTTTTAGGTTTTAAAAGGTTTTTCATCATTATATAGTGAGACTCGACTTTAATAAATATTCCACATCATCGAATCACCCTCGCACTACTGCCAAGGATATTCTTTTAAGATCACGACCACAATTATTATTCATGCACTCTGAGTCAAGAATATTTGTGTATTCATTAATGGTTATGATCATGCCAACAACCTGCTCATCAATGCACTACTACCCATTTGAGGATTTTACCACATCATTTGTAACATTACGGTTATGATTACAATCCGAATAGTCTCTCAGTCATAATCATACCAAGTCCATCTACGCACTACTGAAAATACAGATGACTTTAAAAAAATATAAACATGAGGATGATGACAATGATATAAGAATTCAATAAAACAAGTTCAAGAATTATTTTATCTAGAATTATTAACGTCCCAAATTATCAACATGATACTATTTTGTAGAGTAAAATTCAAGAATGATCGGAAGAATATGAAAAGATCTTTGGATGAAACGCAAATATCAAGGATATTCCACTAATTTCATGGAGTATAGAAGTCAAAGTTTTAACCAACCTGGGTATAATAAAGAATGGAATAACAAAAGAAATCACCATAAATGATAGATAGATCCGCATGCATGGTTATTCCAACGAATAATAAATAACGGAACTAGGTCGTGAAATTCACACCAAGCAGGATGTTCCAACGAGAATAATAAAGATGAAACCGGATCCGGTGTAAAACACACGTATAGGATATTCCAACGAGAATGATAAAGATTTTAACGAGTGTCCTGTAAAACACATGTAGATGTGGATGTTCCAATGAGAATAATAAAGAGCGGAACCAGGTCCGGTGTAAAACACATGCATGGATGTTCCAATGAATAATAGAAGAATGTCACCAAGTATAGGGTAAACCACGATATATGGGTTATTCCAATGTAATAATAATAAGCGATGGAATAACAACGCTTCTCTTCATGAATAAGAAAGAATAACACCCCTTACATTTGGTAGGAGATTGAATACTACTGACGGTGTAGTAAATAAAATACTCTTCTTCTTTCTCTTTATTCTCTATACTTTCTCTCTCCATAGCTTGAATGAATCCGTGAAAATTAATGAAGCCCTAGGCCTCTATTTATAGAAGATTTCTAGCTTAGCACTTGCCGTGTGAAAATGCAAGTGGCTTGACGACTAATGATGTGAAAAGA
Source organism: Panax quinquefolius (assembly GCA_020205615.1). Classification (NCBI taxonomy): domain Eukaryota; kingdom Viridiplantae; phylum Streptophyta; class Magnoliopsida; order Apiales; family Araliaceae; genus Panax; species Panax quinquefolius. Next base: position 51,702,352 of record CM035173.1, read on the forward strand.
AAAGTGGTTTGGCGCTTTTTGTAATGTGAAACGACAAGTGGTTCGACGCCTGTAATGTGAAACGACAAGTGGTTCGACGCCTGTAATGTGAAACGACAAGTGGTTCGACGTCTGGTAAAGGTAATTACTATTAACGAAGGTAAATACTATTGTGACGAAGGTAAATACTATTCACAAGGGTAATTACTATTGATGAAAGGTAATTACTATCGACGGTTGGTAAATACTATTCACAAGGGTAATTACTATTGTGAAGGTAAATACTATTCACAAGGGTAATTACTATCGACGAAGGTAATTACTATCGATGAAGAGACTCTTAGATGATGACATATACGAGCCCCCATAAAATAATCAAACTTACCACAAATCATTTTTTTCATCAACACATATTTAATCTTTCAACAATTATTAATCATTTATAACTTGTATCGCCTCAATTATTGATTTAATACCATAACATATTATACTGAGATGATCTTTGTGATAATAATTGAATCAATAATATAAGAGATATGATCAAAACAATTCTCGTATAATAATAATTGAGCATAGTGAGTGATTTCTCACGTAAGCATCAATAATCAATCTGCGTGTCTACTATGCAACTACGCTGGCGTATTCTTTTACTTTTACCAATAGGGTAGTTCAACAGGTTTTAACGGTAACACCTCCGTAGTTATTTTTTATAAAAATATTTTTGTCGTTTTCTCAATCCGGCAATAATTACATTATGAGGGTCCAATGATTGAGCCATTATACGAATATTCCTAACAAAAAGAATATTCCCCACCAAACGAATATTTTATAACAACTTGCATACTTTGCAAAATTTATAAATATTACCCATAACTATAACATTATATCAAATTTATTCCATAATATTCAAAAATAATATTTATAGAAAATTCATCTTTATTTATAAAAGTTTGGGGTCTTACAACCTCCCTTCTTATGAAATTTAGCCCTCGAAATTAGGTGCGTGACTGGTATGTCGAGAGGTAAGGATACCTTGATTTCATTTCGATTCTAACTCCAAGTCATTTCCTCAACATCGTGGTTCCTCCACAAAACTTTGACTTGAGGTATAACCTTGAGCGTAGAATATGTTCCTTCTTATCCAAAATTTGAACAGAACCTCTTCATACGCCAAATCTTCCGCTATTTCGTCCTCGGGTTCTAACTCAATAATATGGTTCGGGTCTTTCACATATTTACGTAACATAGATATGTGAAAAACGTTATGAACACGAGACATATTTGGCGGTAAAAGCGAGTCTATAGGCCACGCAGTTCCTACTCGATCGAGGATTAAAATGGACCAGATGAATCGAGGATTAAGTTTTCCTCTCTTTCCAAATCTTGTAACTCCTTTCCATGGAGCGACTCTTAACAACACATGATCTCCTATATCGAATTCCACGTCCTTTCGATGAAGATCGGCATAACTCTTTTATCGATTTTGTGAGGTTTTTATATGTTGTGGATTGTTTGAATCTTTTTCCGTAGTCATACGCATTCCAACTTCGGTCCCAACAACGTTGCTTCACCCACCTCATCCCAAAGATACCTTGGAAACGACACTTTCTTCCATACAACGCTTGAATGGAGCCATGCCAATACTTGATAAGCTATTGTTGTAGGAAAAACTCCACCAATGGTAAGAACTTGTCCCAACTCCCCTTGAAATCAAGGACACGTAGTCTTAATAGATCTTCAAGAGTTTGAATAGTCCTCTCCATTGTCTGTCTGGCTATCGAGGATGATATCTGAGCTAAATCGTAAGTTTGTGCCCATAGCTTTTGCAAACTAACCCAAAATCGTGAAGTGAATCTTGGGTCTCGATCGAAACTATGGATACCGGCATACCATGCGATCTTACAATCTCGTTTATGTACATACGAGCAAGACGTTCAAGTGTATAAGTTTCTCGATCGGTAAGAAATGAGCGGACTTGGTCAATCTATCAACAATGACCCAAATCGCATCAATGCCTTGAGAAACCTTAGGAAGGCCGTGAACGAATCCATGGTAATGTGCTCCCACTTCCATTCGAATTTCAAGTGGTTGCAATGGACCTTTTGGTACTTGATGCTCGCTTTAACTCGTTGACAAGTTAGACACCTTGAGATAAATAGCGCTATCTCTCTCTTCATATTGCTCCACCAAAATGTATGGCCGAATATCATGATACATTTTGTACTCCCGAGATGGATTGCAAATGGTGTGTTGTGCGCCTCCATCATGATATTATACTTTAAATCAAGGTCGTTAGGAACACAAAGTCCGGAGTTGACTCAAGTATTCCTTCTTCATCGATTCTTGCTTGCGATAGCACCTTCTTGCACTTTCTTCCTCATACGCGCATCGGCTCCAGTCCGTAGCTCGAGCGACTTTAACTTTATCGATTAAAGTCGGTTCTACTCGTATACTCGCTTATCATCACATCGTCCCAGAGTCTTTAACTCTATCTCCATCCTTTGCAAGTCACACAAAATGGGCCTTTGCGTTGACAATATCGCACTCGTACTTGCATATGATTTTCTACTCAATCGTCCGGCTACCACGTTCGCTTTTCGGGATGGTATTGGATGGTATGATCATAATCTTTCAATGCAGTTCAAGCCAACGTCGTTGTCGCATGTCGAGTTCCTTTGAGTGAAGAAATATTTGAGGCTTTTATGATCCGTAAAGATCTCCACTTTCTCCCCATACAAGTAATGCCTCCAAATTTTAAGTGCAAAGATAACAACTGCCAACTCTAGATCATGAGTAGGATAATTCCTCTCATATTCTTTGAGTTGTCGCGAGGCATAGGCTATAACTTTTCCATGTTGCATAAGAACATCCCAACCCTTTGCCCGAAGCATCACTGTAGATGACAAATCCCTCCGAGCGGATGGTATTGTCGAACAGTCTTTGAAATAATTCTCCTCTTGAGTTCTTGAAAACTCTTCTCACATTCTTCGCTCCAACCGAACTTTGTATCTTTTAGAGTCAATTTGAGTCGATGGAGTAGCGATTCGAGAAAATCCTTCCACGAATCTCCGATAATAACCAAATTTAAACCGAGAAAGCTACGTGCTTCTATCCATCGATTTAGTTGTTCCCGGCTTTGAATAGCTTCAATCTTTCTTTGGGTCAACAGATATTCCATGACTTGATACCACGTGCCCAAGGAATGCTACTTCTTCAAGCGAACTCGCATTTCTTCAACTCGCATAAAGCTTATATTCACGAAGCTTTTGGAGTGTCGCCTCAAGTGTTGCTCATGATCTTCACGATTTTGGAATAAATAAGGATGTCATCAATAAAGACGACCACAAAGTGATCTAAATATTCCTTGAATACTTGGTTCATCATATCCATGAAGGCAACAGAGCATTAGTCACTCCAAAGGACATGACTAGGAATTTATAATGCCCGTCATCGAAGTTCCGAAAGCCGTCTTTGGAATGTCGGTGGTTCTAATCTTCAATTGGTGATATCCTAACGAAGATCAATCTTTGAAAAGAATTTGGCTCCTTGCAATCGGGTCAAACAGTCATCAATACGTGGCAATGGATACCTATTTTGATGGTGACATGATTCAACTCCCGATAATCAATACAAAGTCGCGATACTCCCATCTTTCTTCTTCACGAATAGAACAGAGCACCCCAAGGAGAAGTACTAGGACGAATAAAGCCAATGTCTAACAATTCCTCGTTGGGTCTTTAACTCCTCAAGTTCAATAGAGCCATTCGATATGGGGCTTTGGAAATAGGTTTTATCCGGGTTCAAGGTCGATACAAAATTCAATTTCACGCTCGGGGTAGGCCAGAAGTTCTTGAGAATACGTCGAAAATTTATTAACAATAGGAATATCGTTTAAAACCGACGATATTTTTATTTAAATCGTGACATGAGCTAAGAAAGCTTGACATCCGCTTTTCAATAAACGAATAGCTTTATGGCTTGAGATGACCGTGATTGATTTTAATGGTTTGGTCGTTTGAATTAAGATAATAGGTTGATTAGGAATATGAAAGCTAACAACCTTACGAAAATAATCAATTTTTGCATGATAAGTAGTTAACCAATCAATCCACAGAATCACGCCAAATGCAAGTATTTTTAATGAAATAAGATCGACAGTAATGTGAGGGTACCGATTTGAACCAAACAAGACTTATAAACAAAGTGGATGTAATGAAGGTTTCTCCCAACTGAGTTTCCACAGATAAGTCAAAGTCTAATTTTTCCTAATCAAATTTAATCGATGAGCGCAAGTAGAGAAATAAAAGAATGGGTAGAACCCAGATCAAATAAAGTATAGACTTCATTAGAGTTTATGATAAGCTTACCCGTGATGACCTCATTGATTCCTTGCTCTTTGGGAGGTCACAACAAACGCTTCTCCTCAGACTACTGGGTTTTGAATTTTCCGGGATGGCCTTTGGTGCTCCATCCTAGCCGAATTTGTCTTCGATAAACGACAAAAATCGAGCTAAGTGACCTTCTCTTCCACAATTATAACATACTTTGACGACATACGACGCAGCTTTGACCGATGTGTCCCTCTTCTCGCATTTGAAGCATATGATAGGTGGTCTTTCTCCTTCCTTAACAATGGGTGTTTGGTCTTTGATGTCTTTCCACCATTGTTGAATCTCCGCTTTCTTGAAATGTCCATTCTTATTGTTTTAAGCCTGATTACCACCGAAGTGGTTACCATATCTCCTGCACAGCTGATTCCCTCCACGCTTGTTGTCCACCGCCCGATGACTACTCGGGCCGGTATTATAATTTTTGCTGCCGCTCTTTTAGTTGTGTTGACTCATTATCGCGTTCCACTAATCGAGCCCTATTTACAACATCCGAATACAAACACGCTTTATGAGAAATAAGATGTTGACGTATCTCGACTTCAAACCTCTTAAAAACATTCGCGCCATTCTCTCTTCATTATCCACCAAGGGGACGAAACCATGATAACTCCGTAGTAAATTTTGCCTCGTATTGCGACACTATCCATATTGTTTTGTTCCAACTTGATAAATTCCACCTCCTTCACGTGGCGAATACTTTCGGAAAGTATTTGTCGTTGAATGACTCTGAACTTCTCCCAAGATATCTTCAAGATCAAAGAAAGTTGAGTACGCTTTTACCGATTCCCCACCGAAGAATCCGCCTCTCCGCTTAACATAAAAAGCGCAAGGGAACCTTTTGCTCCTCCGGAGCATCCCAAGACATCAAATATCTTGGTAATCTGCTTTATCCACGCTCCGCCGTAAGTGGTTTTGGCTCTCCTTAAACTCCGGTGGTCCTAGCTCCTTGAATTGTTTAGCGGTGACCGCCCGAGAGTTTTCCGTGTTCCACCTATGTTTTTTGGGCAGAGCCGTTTCTGCTTTCATTGTTGCATAAATTGCATAAAGCCTCCTAACATTTGATCATTTATCATTTGGTCGTTGTTGTTGTTTGCACGTGAGGATTGTCACGCCTTCACGATGCACATTATCCCGATTATTGATATGTGGTGAATCAACGATCGCCGCTAGGCCTCATCGCTATTCTCAACATTCTCGGATGTCATTTTCAGATCTCGCCACAAAACAAAAGGTTAATTGACATGTAACAAATTATCCCTATCTTCTACGAACCAATAAAATAGCACATAAACTTAGGTAGTCATACTAGCGAAGGTATTCCCCGCTCTCCCTCCTAGTACTATTCTCACATCTTAGCTGTGGATCATATCCTAAGCTCGATACCAACCGTGACGCCCCCAAAATTAGGTATACATCACCCATCTTGGGTCGCCACTTATATGGTTCGTAATTTAAATACAACTTACTAACATAACTGCTGCGTGTACAATACGACATAAACCGTGAGTTTAAATACAAATATCGCTCTACTAGATATTATACAAACTCAAAAAGGAGTCCTCATTACAATTATTATCACACTATTTCACGTAATAGTGAGGACTACTAATGCTATCTTCGTGACCATCACTGCTTTCCCCACTCGTCCCAAATTTATATTCTCATTTCAAGAGAATAAAGTGAAAGAAAGGGTGAGCTCAACTAGCCCAAGAAGAAATATTATGACTAAGATAATGCGTAATAAATTATCAATAGTCTTCAACAATGTTAAACCGATAAAATACAATAGACAACCCGGTTTAATCAGAGCGAATATGCAATCTATTAAAAGAGTCAAGTAGAAAATAAAGTCTACTATCTTTTAGGTTTTAAAAGGTTTTTCATCATTTGTTATAAATGAGACTCACTTTAATAAATATTCCACATCATCGAATCACCCCGCGACTACGCTGCCAGAGGATATTCTTTAGTATCACGACCACAATTATTCATGCACTACGGCCAAGAATATTTGTGTATTCATTAATGGTCATGATCATGCCAACAATAACATCCATCAATGCACTACTACCAATCGAGGATTTTTACCACATCATTTGTAACATTACGGTCCATGATTACACCGAATAGTCTCTCGTCATAATCATACCAAGTCCATCTACATGCACTATGAATACGTATGACTTTAAAAAATATAAACATGAGGATGATGACAATGATATAAGAATTCAATAAAACAAGTTCAAGAATTATTTTATCTAGGAATTATTAACGTCCAAATTATCAACATGATACTATTTTGTAGAGTAAAATTCAAGAATGATCAGAAGAATATGAAAAGATACTAGATGAAACGCAAATATCAAGGATATTCCACTAATTTCATGGAGTATAGAAGTCAAAGTTTTAACCAACTGGGTATAATAAAGAATGGAATAACAAAAGAAATCACCATGCATGCGATAGACCGCATGCATAAAAGTTATTCCAATGAATAATAAATAACGGAACTAGGTCGTGAAATTCACACAAGCGAGTGATGTTCCAACAGTATCAATAAAGATGGAACCGGATCCTATAAAAAACACGATAGGATATTCCAACAGAATGATAAAGATTTTAACCAGTCCGGTGTAAAACACACTGCATGTGATGTTCCAACAGAATAATAAAGACGGAACCAGTCCTGTAAAACACACGCATGTGATGTTCCAAATGTAATAATAGAAGAATGTCACCAAGTATAGGGTAAACCACGTATACAAAGTTATTCCAATGTAATAATAAGCAATGGAATAACAACAGTTCTCTTCATGAATAAGAAAGAATAACACCCCTTACATTTGGTAGGAGATTGAATCTCGCAAGAGGTAGTAGTAACAAAATATACTCTTCTTCTTTCTCTTTATTCTCTATACTTTCTCTCATAGCTTGAATGAATCCGTGAAAATAATGAAGCCCTAGGCCTCTATTTATAGAAGATTTCTAGCTTAGCAGACCGCCGTGTGAAAATGCAAGTGGCTCGACGACTAATGATGTGAAAAGAAAAGTGGTTTGACGCTCGTAATGTGAAACGACAAGTGGTTCGACCTTTGTAATGTGAAACGACAAGTGGTTCGATCACTTCAGTAATGTGAAACGACAAGTGGTTCGACGTCTGGTAAAGGTAATTACTATTAACGAAGGTAAATACTATTGACGAAGGTAAATACTATTCACAAGGGTAATTACTATTGACAAAGGTAATTACTATTGACGAAGGTAAATACTATTCACAAGGGTAATTACTATTGACGAAGGTAAATACTATTCACAAGGGTAATTACTATTGACGAAGGTAATTACTATTGACGAAGAGACTCTTAGATGATGACATATGAGCCCCCCATAAAATAATCAAACTTACCACAAATCATTTTTTTTCATCAACACATATTTAATCTTTCAACAATTATTAATCATTTATAACTTGTCGTCTCAATTATTGATTTAATACCATAACATATTATATGATGATCTTGTGACAATAATCAATCAATAATATAAGAGATATGATGCGAAAGAATTATCAGAATAATAATTGAGCATAGGTGAGTGACTTCACGTAAGCATCAATAATCAATACCGCTAGTGTGCTACTATGCAACTACGCCAGACATCTTTATTTTTACCACCCGGTAGTTCAACGAGCTTTAACGGTAACACCTCATAGTTATTTTTATAAAAATATTTTTGTCGTTTTCTCAATCCGACAATAATTTCGCTAGGGGTCCACCAATGATTGAGCCATTATATTTAATATTCCCTAACAAAAAGAATATTCCCCAATCCAAACGAATATTTTATAACAACTTGCGCACTTTTCCAAAATTTATAAATATTACCCACAACTATAACATTATATCAAATTTATTCCATAATATTCAAAAATAATATTTATAGAAAAATTCATCTTTATTTATAAAAGATGGGGTCTTACAAAAATCGGTTGTTGTTGAAGCCCCATTTTTTTGTAGTGATATAAGCATGAAAGCATGCTATAGAATATGTGTACTTACCTTGCATGCTTGAATAAGTTTTGATGACCTAATAATGGAAACTTAAAGTTTCAAATATGAACTTGATAAACTATATACACTTTGAGTTAGGAACTTGTGAGCATAATTATGTGGTCTAGTTATGTATATATGAAAGTATGATGTATAGTAAGTGAAGTAGTATTGCATGCTTGGTTGGTTAACATGAGATTTTCAAAAGAAACCTTAAGAGTTTAGAAACTAATTTTGCCAATAACTACGTTACAAGTATTCTGAAATTTGACCATCATGTTAGGGTGTGTTATGCCTATAGACATGATTGACATGAATGCCTATCTAGTCATACGCATTGTAAAATAGTTGAGCATAGATTAAGACAAGTTTAAATAATGTAGAACTTCATAACTTGAAATACATGACTAAACTAACGTAAGTATGTATAGTTGAGATTTATTGATCGCAAAACATATGTATAACGGCGAAACGTAAGAGACTTTGTTAATTGAACACTTAAAGCCTTGAATAAATGAGAATGGATAACGACCTATGTTAAAGATAAGATGTAGGGTCGAACTTAGTTACATATCAACATCCTGACATGTGTGTTTTTCATGATTCTTCATATATGTGCATAAAAGATTCTGTTTGGGATTTTGCAGAACAACCATGTCTTGAGTCGAATCGGGGCAACATGGCCACACCACTCGTTAGTGCAAACCAAGCGCGGCCGTGCCAATATGCAGAACGGATAGAGTCTGTTTAATTATAACCTAAACTTGATGTATGCTTGTATTATTATCTTAATCTGAAATACATACTTAGTGGTATGTCCAAATGTCAATGAGCATACTAGCAATAGAATCATTGGTTTGATAAGTAATTACAAACTTTCAAATGTTGAGTCACCTATGATTACAAACTATGATTATCAAGTAATGATTAGGAACCATGTTATTTGATTCACAGTGTCTTACAAACTGATTTTGTGTTATGTGTATGTAGAGTACGTAATAACTTACGTATAGGATTATACGGTTAAGTTAGAATCGTATGTGTATGATAAAATTACATATCGAGTTTGTGTATCGGATGTACATAACTAATGAATATCCTATATACATAATTATGTTATAATAGGGTTCAAAAAGTATCGATAAGCTAAAGGTTGATAAACTACGCTTAAGGCAAGTTTTCTAACTTACACAACTTGAATATTGTGCAAGTATCCTAACCTATGCATTTACTTTATGCAAGGAATCTATGATTACACGAGTTTCTTATCTTACACAACTTTGAATTTGTGCAAGTACTCGAACCCTACTCTTTATTGAGCATTACTTGAGCTTGTACTATTATTGGTTATACAAGTAAACAATTGAAAGTATGATTCTTATCTTATGACATAATGATTCATAGTTAGAATATAGTTGTTTATATTCTTTGAACTTTGATTTCGAGTATTGAACTTATAATTGTTCTTAATATACATTTAAAGAGCGGTCTATGCCCTTTGATTCGGCTAGACCTAAATCATAATTTGAAAGCGATCCAAATCAATTGATTGGTGCGGAATGTTGTATTGACTGAGATGAACAACCTTCTTTCAAGGGGAAACTATATTTTTTGGGAGACCGACATGCGCACTTGATTATGATTAAACGATATGCATAACGTAGGGTACTTTAGACTGATCACCTATTGTACTCGTTTTTGTTGGATTATCAGTATATTACTGTTAATTCTAGTAGAATTTCATAGTCCTTAGTGACTAATCAGTATTCATTATTTTGAAATCTCGAAATGATTAAGTATTGAATTTTATTGATATTTTCTGTCCTTAGCGACTATTGTTGAGAACCATTGATACTTCTTGCTATCCTTGAACTATTATTATTGTTGTACCCTTGAGAAATTTAAAACTATACTGAACACCCTTATTACTATATTACTTGTTGAGAAAACTTGTTGCTCATTCTTGCTTTACCTAAAAACATTTCAGTTAAGGCAGAGCAAGGCGGACCCTCGGGCACTGACAAGGGCAAAGCTATAGAGTAGCTTCATATTTATTTAGAAGTTTTATGATTATGTTAAGACATATTGTGTTATGTATTAGTTATGTCTAAGCTATGTTTATCTATGTTTAAGGTATGTAAGAGATGTTTTGAGTTACGAAACCTTGGGACGTGAATGATTATATTAAATAAATGTAATCTATTCTGTTATTTCCCATGCATTGAGATGTTATTTAGTCATTAGATTTGTAGTAAGTGGCGAACCAAATTTGAGACGTGAGTGGTCTGAATTCGGGGGCGTCACAGGTTAGTATCAGAGCTGTAGTTATAAACCTTAGGAGCGAGAGTCCATAGATTATAACTTAGAAGAACTTAGAAGATAGGAAGGGATGAAACTCATGTGAGTTTTTCTAGAGAGAGACTTAGTGTGTTATGGAATATAATTTCATTTTATACAATGAACTTATGTTTATTTAACATTCTAATGGAGTTGTTGTTTGTTTTGTCTTATGTTTGTGGTTGTAGGATGACAGACTTGGGAGGAACCAGTAGAGTGATAAAAGAGGAGCCGCATGATATACACATGGTGTATGAGGCACCATTGATAGCTGAGCCCATTTCGGCAGTGGCTCTTATCGATGAGGAGGATGAGGAGGAGGAGATGGAGCCATTTCCATGAGAGTCTGATCCAGAGGAGGAGCCTATGGGGGATGAGCCCATGGAGGACTCCAACGAGGCTACATTCGAGGATCGGATGTTGGGGGAGTACGATGAGCGGATCCTAGAGTAAGAGATGTTTTGAGTTACGAAACCTTGGGACGTGAATGATTATATTAAATAAATGTAATCTATTCTGTTATTTCCGTTGCATTGTTTTTATTTAGTCATTACATTTGTAGCACGTGGTAAACCAAATTTGAGACGTGAGTGGTCTCAATTTGGGGGCGTCACAGGTTGGTATCAGAGCTGTAGTTATAAACCTTAGGAGCGAGAGTCCTTAGATTATAACTTAGAAGAACTTACAAGATAGGAAGGGATGAAACTCAAGTAGAGTTTTCCTAGAAAGAGACTTAGTGTGTTATGGAATATAATTTCATTTTATACAATGAACTTATGTTTATTTAACATTCTAATGGAGTTGTTGTTTGTTTTGTCTTATGTTTGTGGTTGTAGGATGACAGACTTGGGAGGACCCAGTAGAGTGATAGAAGAGGAACCGCGTGATATACACGTGGTGTATGAGGCACCATTGATAGCTGAGCCCATTTCGGCAGTGGCTCCTATCGATAATGAGGATGAGGAGGAGGAGATGGAGCCATTTCTTGAAGAGTCTGATCCAGAGGAGGAGCCTATGGGGGATGAGCCCATGGAGGACTCCGATGAGGCTATATTCGAGGATCGAATGTTGGGGGAGTACGAGGAGCGGATCCTAGAGTTAGACTTTGTAGATTCCAGTAGCTGGAGGCTGAGGCCCAAGAGAGGGAGTCCGAGTTCCAGAAAGTGAGAGACGAGGACCACCAGAGGAAGTTATTGATGCAAGAGTTGGAGGCGGAGATTGCCCACCGCAAGGAGGTAGGGATCCAGATGGGGACTTTGTTTCATAGGTCGGTGTCTCGAAATGTAGAGTTGACAGAAAAACTGGAAAAGATGGAGCAGAGAGAGTTGAGTGAGAGGAAGGAAAAGGAGGCTCTTCGTACTCAGTTAGAGATGGAGGTAATGGATAGGATCCACTTCGAGGAGAAGTGGGAAGGAGCCAATGATGGGGCTAATGATTTAGAAGATGAGGTGAGATGTAAGAGGAGGAAGATGAACAAGATGGGCTATACTTTGGTCATGACCATGGAAAGATTGATTGATGGGGTATATCATTACCCAGCGGAGCAGGGATAGACCCGACACACCATAAGCCTAGATTTTGTGGCGCACATAACTCAGAAGGAGTACAAGAGTGCTGTGGAGCATGAAAATGTTAGATTGAGGTCTAGGTGTTAGTAATTTAGTAGTTGTAGTTGGTATTCATCTTTGATCTGTTGTTGTAATCCAAATCTTTTGTGCGAATTATGGGATAGTTATGTAAACCCCAAACTTTTGAAAAATGTTAGAGGGGTAGTATGTTAGTATTTGTCCCCATCTTTTGTGATAGTAGAAGATATGTGTTGACATTTATAGAAGTATGCTAGGGATAATCATGTTGATGTAATGATTTGGCATATGGATATAAATGATCTTATTTCAGAAACGTGTTATGAAATCTCATTCCTTTTTCATTTGGAAAATGTTTAAGTAATATAATTAGATAATAAAAATGAAAATTTTGTGATGTAGAAAATGCCGCCAATAGACCAGCGACACCGGAAGAGTCAGTCAATAACGAGAGATAACAAGTAGACCTTATCCAAAGACTAGTAGATTTGTTAGGGGAGGCTCTTAGGGGAAGGAACAATGAACCCGATCACCCCAACCCCCAAGCAGTTCCAGTCACAAACTTTAAGGACTTTAGGAGTGTAGGACCTCTAAAATTCGTGGGTACTACTGATCCTATCGTGGCACAGACGTGGATCAAAGAGATGGAGAAAGCCTTCACCATCGCTCGTATGGGTGAAGACCAGAATACGGTGTTTTCCACCTACATGATGAGAGGCGAGGCAAACTACTGGTGGGAGGTGAATCAGCAAAGAGCGGGAGAATGGATAATATCATAGGAGAGATTTAAAACTTTATTTTTCGAGAATTATTTCCCGAAAAGCATGAAGAATAGGATGGAGGTGAAGTTCTTAGAACTTAAGCACGGAGATATGACGGTGGCACAATACGTGGCTAAGTTCAATGAACAAGCCCGGTTTGCAGAACACCAAGTAGGAGATGAAGAGAGGAAAGATAGACATTTTGAACAGGGACTGAAACCTTGGTTGTTCAACAAGGTGTCAATTCTTCAGATCAATTCATTTGCGCCGTTGCTGGAGAAGGCCATTATTGCAGAGGGAGGTAGTGAAACCTTAAGTTTGTATAACAAGGAAAAGAAGGGTAAGAACACGGGAGGAGATAGTCGTGGAGGAAGCAGTAGTGGGGGAAGTAATTTAAGAAAGAGGAAATGGGAGAATAACAACAACAACAAAAATCACAACAATCAAGTGGGGAAGTTTCGTGGAGAGTTTAAGAAGAGGGCTGAGGGATGCCCAAGTGTGGAAGAAATCACCAGGGTGAGTGCTGGAAGGGGCGTAGTACTTACTACAACTACGTCCAAGAAGGGCATATTTCACCCAACTGCCCGAATCCCAAGAAGATCAAGGGTTGTTTTGTTTGTGGCTCGGCGGACCACCTGATTAAGGACTACCCAAAGAAAGGAAGCGACGGAGGAAGCGGCCAGTAAGGGGGAGGCAACAAACTAATGTTTGGCAGACCGACACAATCCAACTGCCCAACCACTAGGACCTTTAACATGACCGTCCAGGATGCAGTAGCTGCGAAGGACGTGGTGTCAGGTATTATCCCAATCAATGATATAAATGCCTATGTATTATTTGAATCGGGTGCCACCAGTTCTTTTATATCTAAGGAATTTGATAGTCGACTTAATTTACCCCGAGAACGATTAGGAAATCCTTTGAATTTAGAAGTTGCGAATAAGGAAGTAATTCCATAGAATACGTTTACCGAAATTGTCGCGCAAACATTAGAGATCATGAACTAAACGTAGATTTGATCCCGATAAGATTGGGAGAGTTTGACATAATATTGGGAATGGATTGGTTGTATAACCATGCTGCGTGTAAGACCCCAAATTTTATGAAATGAAAGTATTTAATAGAAGAGAGAGAGAGAGAGAGAGAGAGAAGAAGAAGAAGAAGAAGAAGAAGAAGAAGAAGATGAAAAAGAATGAAGAAGGAATGAAAGAAAATCAAGAAAGGTATTTTTTTTAAAATCTTGATTATTTTAGTTTTATGGATTTTATGTAAATAGTACATACTTATGTACGTATTGGATGATTTAAACTTGTATAAACATGAATCAAATGAGAGAAATCTAGAAATCAAAAGAAGAACAAAATATGAAGATTTTCAGAAAAATTAGTTTACTACTTGATTTTGTAAAATCCATAACTCTTTGTGTATAATGAGTTAGGCGATGAGCCATATATTGAAAGAAAGCCCTGGAAGTAAGCTAACTGCAAAAATTTGAATCACCCAAAAATTCTTTGTGGATTTTTCGTGGTGACAGTTTGAGTGAAACTGGTCCGAAGGACTTATAGTCCAAAAAATCAGTGTTTTTGAGCTCTATTGCGTGAGTTATAATTTTTAATCCGACCGTTGGATCGTTGTAAGTTTTGGATATGTTATACATATATAAGTTGAGTATATGTCCATAAATTTTGAACCGTTAAGGAATAATGTATGATTTGTTGTGAATTTTGTGAGGTGGCTGGTTCAGAAATCTTCAAGCAAAATTTTTCGGTAAGCCTTTCTCTCTATGTTAGAGTCGGAATTTGGAAAAACTTTCTTCTACAAAGTTGTAGATAATTAAATTTTACATGGAAAGGACATAAGATCGTATTTTTCTGATAAAAGTGATAATTATTATGAATTATTGAAGTTTCTGAATATTGGTATTTATAATTAAATTATCAAAAAAATTATTTGGGCTGAAATATTTTTACAAAATTTTATAATATCATCTTAGAATTTCTGTAAATTTTTGATGAATTATTGAAAAGCGAAGTAATTATTATATTTTTAAACTATTTATAGTTAGTTTAAAAATAGAAGAAATTCATAAAAATTCTATGAATGATGAAAAATTATGAAAGTTGGTGAAAAATCTTATAATATTATTTTATAATTTCTGGATAGTTTTGATAAATTATTGAATAACAAAAATATTTATTATATTTTTAAGCTATTTATGGTTTGTTTAAAAATAGAGAAAATTCATAGAAAATTCTATGAATGGTGGAAAATTATAAATTTTATTTGAAAAATATTATAATAATATAAGATTAATATTGATGATGTTTTAATGATATAAAAGTATGTGAAGTTAGTATTTCTATTTTGAAGCTATTAAATGATAGTTTTTATAAATAGAAATAATTATAGAAAATTGTTGGATAATCTGAAAAATGTGAAAATTATTTGGAAAGTTCAGAATCATATTTTTAAATATTTTAGAAGTGTTAGTAAGCTCATGAGGTGTGGGGATGTAAACGCACTAGTAACGAATGAGTTATGATAAAAACAAAAATAATATTTTTGTTAAAGTAAAAATAGTGATAATATCATAATAGTGGATTGTCATATATGAGGTTTTATATTTCCCAAGTTTTATTATTCACTTCTAAAGTTTTGGAATATGAATAATGATTTTATCACGATAAATAAAGATAACTTGAATGAATAATGAATTATTAGTTGGTTTATATGTTATTCGAGATAAATATGATTTGGTGTTGATCCTACTTTTAATAGAATTTAAATTGTTTATAGTAAGGTATTGATTTGATTCTTACGTAAGAAGTCACTATGTATTTTATTCAATAATTATCACGAGTAGTTATTGCATAGTGATTCATATTATTGATTCTTAATTACGTCTTTCTTCGATCTTTCATTCAATAATTGTCACGATGGTTATTACATGCGATGACTCATATTATTTGATATGATATAATTAAACCGGTTAAGTATTGTGAGTCTATGTTAATAATTAATAATTGTTGAAAGATTGAAAATATGTAAATAATTGATGAATAAAAGGTGTTGATTAAAGATAAGTATGATATCTGAGATGTTTGTTCAATTATTTTCTTTTTACAAAAGTAAGTTTGGCAGGACTTGCCTACACTCTACTTTTTCTAAAGTAGTATGGACCACAACTCTATTATTGAACAAATTTTGTTAAAACGTGCACAAGTTGGTTTAATTTTCTCTGTGGGACCATAAATTCCACTACCATTATTATATACCTCATTTGGTTATTTTGTCAAAGCAGGTGTGCTAGTTGTTTACTAAATTTTTTAGTATAAATAGGTTGCTCGGTTGAGTAACTAAACACACACCATCACTACACTAAAAATATAGAATTCTTTTACTACAATATTGTGAGTACTATAATATTGTGAGTATTTATATTGAGTGTACTGTTACTCAAAGTGTAGATAAGGAATACAAGCATTGTTTAAGTTGATCAATTTCACATAAAGCATAATCAAGTCACATGCTAAGGTAAGGGATATCATTATTGTGGTAAGAGGGTATCATTTTATGGTAAAAAGAATATCATTTTCTTTCATACTCCATATTATGGTAAGATATTATTATTCGTTTAATCAGTATATCATTAAATGGTGAAAAGTCCTGAAAGGATTAGAATATCCTTAATAGTTTGTGCTTCATCTATTATTATGTTAGCAATTTGGACTCGGATAATTAAGTTGAAAATCACTAAGATCTATTTTATCTTATTGTTTTGATTATTTATGTTCATTCATTATATATATCATTGTCATCATCCTTATGTTTATATTGTGATGAAAAAAATCATCTTTAATTAGTAGTAGTGCATAGATGGACTTGGTATGATTATGACCGAGGATTATTCGGTATAATCATGATCGTAATGTAATGTACAAAATGATGTGGTAAAAGTCATCTTTGGCCGTAGTAGTGCGTAGATGGACTTGGTATGATTATGACTAGGGATTATTCGGTATAATCATGGCCGTAATGTTACAAATGATGTGGTAAAAGTCATCTTTGGCCCGTAGTGCATAAATGGACTTGGTATGATTATGACCGAGGGATTATTCGGTATAATCATGATCAGTATTTAAAATGATAAAAAGCATTCTGAATATCCTTGGTTGATTGAGATTATGACCAAGATAATTTGGTATGGTCATGACGTGATACTATCATTGGCAGTGAGTCTCAATTAGTTATTGATTTTAAATCCTGTATGTGAGTTCTGATGCTTAGGCTTGTATTGCAAAGATGAACTGTTGATTTACCTGATTATAAATATGAATTATGATTTAATTATAATCTATGGTGGTTCAAGTGAAGACATGTGATGAGAGTTCTCTTTGTCTTGGGTATAACAAAGAACTGTTGATGAGTATTACAGGAATGAAATATTAACGATGGACTTTTAATCTAGAGGAGATAGTAGACATTATGTTCTACTTGATTCTTCTAATGGATTGTTGATTCCGCTATTATTATGGTTGAAAACTTTTATCTTCTACCATATGTTCTAAATATCTGAATTATTTTGATAATTTAATTATCTTAAGTCATGATATTCTTTACTGGGCTATTTGCGATCACCCTTTTACTTCACCACCCCTTTCAGGAAATAAAAGTGTAGTTGGGATTAGCAGAGAGGACGTGGGTATAAAGTGGTGTTTCAAATTAGTCAAAACCCTAATCAAATTATGAAACGGTGGGGCATAATAATTTTACTGAGAATTTAAAATGTGCGTGACATATTTTATACATCATTTAATAGTTATATTTGGTGAATTAAATAGGGTGATGCGAACTCAATTTTGAAAGCGTCAAAAATGCACTCCATTAGAATGAGAAAGACAGAAATCTTCTCGTATTCCTTTGGAGACTTGAAATATTTGTTGCTGTACTTTTGATGGCATTGTAATAATTTGAGTATGAATATTGTATTATATTATATGCATTTGTATTGAAACTATTATTGTATTGAAACTCTCATAATATATGTAAATCGTCAGATTCGCTAATTTTATGGTAGCTTCGCTAATCGTGTTTAGTTGCCTTACGATGATGTATGCCAAGAAATTGTTAAGGAAAGGTTGTGTAGGTTATTTAGCTTACATTGCTGATACTCAGAAAAAAGGAGTAGAAATTAAGGATATATCCCTAGTGAGAGAATTTCAAGATGTATTTTCGGACAATCTGCCTAGTCTTCCGCCAAACAGAGAAATTGAATTCATAATAGACTTAGCATCGGGAACTGTACCGATTTCGAAAAGCCCCATATCGTATGGGGCCAGTAGAAATGAAAGAATTAATAATACAATTGTAAGAGTTAGTAGATAAAGGTTACATACGACCGAGTGTGTCTCCTTGGGGAGCACCAATGTTATTTGTAAAGAAGAAAGATGGATCGACGAGGCTCCGTATCGATTATCAAGAATTGAATAGAGTAATGATTAAGAATAGATATCCGTTACCAAGGATAGACAACCTTTTCGATCAAATGAAGGGAGCGAAGTGTTTCTCAAAGATAGATCTACGGACGGGTTATCACCAGTTGAAGGTACGGGAGGAGGACATATCAAAGACGGCGTTCCGAACTCGTTACGGACATTTTGAATTTCTGGTGATGTCATTCGGGTTGATAAATGCTCTGGCAGCATTTATGGACTTGATGAACCAAGTCTTCAAGCCATTCTTAGATAAATTCGTAGTAGTTTTCATCGACAATATCTTGATTTACTCAAAGACGGGAGAAGAACATGCCAAACATCTGAAGATGGTTTTGGATGCGCTAAGGAAGGAGAAGTTGTATGCAAAGCTTTCCAAGTGTGAATTTTGGATGAAGAAGGTTCAATTCTTAGGACACATGGTGGATAAGGATGGAATTTCAATAGACCCTGAAAAGGTAGAAGCACTGAGTAATTGGGAGCAGCCAAAGACGCCAACTGAATTAAGAAGTTTCTTAGGGTTAACTGGGTACTATCGAAGATTTATCGAAGTTTCTTAGGGTTTCTTAGGGTCTCTACCTTAAGTGGGCCTGGCTTTCCCAAAAACTCCGGTGGTCCCAGCTCTTTGAACTGCTTAGCGGTGACCAACCGTGGGTTGCCATTGTTTCTACCAACATTATGAACATGAGTCTCTCTCGTTTGGTGTTTCATATATTCTAAAAAGCTCCTAAACGTACCATCGTTCGTCATTTGATCAGTGTTGTTGTTTACAAGAGGATTATCGCCTTCCTATTGCACATTATCCCAATTATTGATCTGTGGAGACTCAACGGTCTCCTGTGCTCCATTGCTATTCTCAACATTCTCGGATGTCATTTTCAAATACTGCCACAAAACAAGGGTTAATTAGCATATCACATATTATCCCAATACTCTGACCGACCAATTAAATACCAAATAAACTTAGGTAGGTCATTCTAGCGAAGGAATTCCCCGTCTCTTCCCTCCTAGTTCTTGTATCACATCTCAGCTAGGGATCATATCCCTAAGCTTTGATACCAACTGTGACGCCCCCAAAATATAGGTATACATCATCCATCTTGAGTCTCCAAATACATGGTATAAAATTCAAATACAACTTAATAATACAGTTGTCGTGTAAAATACGACAAAACATAAACTGAGAGTTTAAATAGGAATATTGCCTTCTAGACAATATCCATTCTCAAATAGAGTTCTCGTTACATTTATTGTTACACTATTTAACAAAATAGTGAGGACTACTAATGCTATCATCGAGTTTGTCAATCCGTTCCCCGACTCGTCTCAACTATATTCTCATTTCCTGAAGAGAACAGTGAAGGAAAGGGTGAGCTCAACTAGCCCAGTAAGAAATATTATGACTAAGATAATGCAGAATAAATTATCCTTAGCCTTTAATAGTATAACAACTGATAGAATATAATAGACAACAAGTTTAACTACAGCGGAACAAGCAATCCATTAAAAGAGTCAAGTAGAGAATAAAATCTACTATCTTTTATGATTTAAAAAGGGTTTTCATCACTTTTATCGCATAGACTCGGCTAATAAATAATCCACATCATCCCTGCACTATGGCCAAGGATATTCATTAGTATCAGGACCACAAATTATCCATGCACTACGGGCCAAGGATATTCGTGTATTCATCAACGGTCCTGATCATGCCATAAAACAATTCATCTTTGCTCCCTTGGCCGAAGAGAATCCATAGCCATAATCATACCAAAAACTGTCCATCAATGCACTACGGGCCAATGAGGAGTTTTTCCACATCATTTGTATCATTACAGTTATGATTATACCGAATAATTCCTAGTCATAATCATACCAAGTCCATCTATGCACTACATGCCACAGATGACTTTCAACAAAATATAAACATGAGGATGATGACAATGATATAAGAATTCAATAAAACAAGTTCAAGAATTAAATTATCCAGGAACTAATAACGTCCAAATTGTCAACATGATACTTCATTGTAGAGTAAAATTCAAAAATGCTCAGAAGAATATTTTCATGAAAAGATACTGGATGAAGAAGCAAATATCAAGGATATTCCACTAATTTCATGGAGTATTATAGAAGTCAAAACTTTAACCAACCGAGTATAATAAAGAATGGAATAACAAAAGAAATCACCATGCATGCGGTATCAGTAGACGGTTATTCCAATGTAATAATAAATAATGTAACTCCGGTCGTCAGCGTAATACGCAAATCGGGATATTCCAAATGTAATAATAAAGAATGGAATAACAACAGAAATCACCATGCATGCGGTACTTTTGCAGATGATGCGAGTTATTCCAATGAATAATAAATAACGGAACCGTGTCAAAGTAAATTGCACCGCGGGATGTTCCAAATGTAATAATAAAGAATGAAATAACAATGAAATCACCATGCATGCGGTACTTGATGTAGGCGAGTTATTACAATGTAATAATAAATAACGGAACTAGGTCCCACAGAAAAACGCATGCATGTGATATTCCAAATGAATAATAAAGAATGGAATAACAATAGAAATCACCATGATGCGGTACTTAGCGTGATGAGTTATTCCAACAGAGTAATAAATAATTTAAATCAACGTCCAAATGTAATAATAAAGAGTGCGAAGAATTTCACCAAGTATAGGGTATTTCTAACAGAATAAAATAATAAATAATGGAATAATGAAATAATTTCACCAAGTATAGGGTAGACCACAGTATACAAAGTTATTCTAACAGAATAATAAAGAATGGAATAACAGAAGTTCTCTTCATGAATATGAAAAAAATAATACCCCTTACAGGTACAATAAATAATATCCATTACCTTTGAAAGAAGAGTACTCAATTGGTAGGCAGAGAGGATATACTCAAGAAAACTTGCATTACGCTTCAAAGCTTTCTTAAACTCCAAAGAAATATGCTCAAGATTATAAAAGAAGAATTCTCTCTATAGTTTCTCTCTCTAGAGTTTCAATGAATTAAGTAAGAAATAATGAAGGAATGAGCTTCTATTTATAGAAGAATGGACTGCATAGTAACTAATTCATGAACGGTCCAGATTGATTTACTTTTAAACAGACGGTTCAGATTTAAAGCAAAATCTTTTAAATAAAATATAATATATTCTATTTATAATCTAATAAAATGAATAACTTTATAAAAGTATTTTGTTTTATATAAAAAGATTTTACTATGCAAAACACTATGCAGCACTATGGCAACACTATGCATAATAAAATATAATATATTCTATTTATAGAATAACTTTATAAAAGTATTCTATTTTATATAAAAAATTTTACTATGCAAAATACTATGCATAATAGAATATAATATATTCTATTTATAGAATAACTTTATAAAAGTATTCATTTTATATAAAAAAGCTTTTCTGCTTTATTACATTAATAATACTAATAAAACAAAACCGAGTGACTTATCACGTAACCATCAATAATCAATCAATACCGTATGCTACTTATGCAACCACGCATTATTCTTGTAATTTTACTACCGAGTAGTTCAACAAAGATTAACTGTAAAACTTCTTAGTTATTTTCATAAAAATATTTTTATCGCTTTCTCAATCCGATGAATAATTCCGTTAGGGGGTCCACCAATGATTGTGTCGTCGCATTTAAATATTCCCCGACACAAAGAATATTCCCCAACCAATCGAATATAACATATAACAACTTGCATGCTTTGCAAAATTTATAAATATTACCCACAACTATAACATTATATCAAATTCACACCATAATATCCAAAAAAATATTTCGAGAAAATTAAATCTTTATTCGTAAAATTTGGGATTTTACAAGAAGGATGAAGAGTGCGAGAAAATCATGAAGAAGATCACATAAAATGAAGAAGAGTGATTCAAAATGGATAAAGACGGTATTTTGAGATTCGAAGGGAGAGTGTGGGTGCCAGCGATAACCAAGTTGAGGTAAGAAATTTTGTATGAGGCACACCATACGATATATTCCGTTCATCTAGTAGGCACAAATATGTACCGAGATTTGATGCAACATTTTTGGTGGCCCAATCTGAAATGTGAAATCGCGGAATGCGTTAGTAGATGTCTTACTTGTCAACGGGTCAAAGTAGAGCACTAGAGGCCGAGTGGTCTACTTAAACCGTTGGAAATACCAGAGTGGAAATGGGAACACATTGTGATGGACTTTGTGATAGGACTTCCAGTCACGCAAAAAGGTTTGATGCCATTTGGGTTATCGTAGATCGACTAACGAAGATGACTCATTTTCTACTGATTAATATCCGATATAATTTAAATCAGTTAGCGAGCCTATACGGAAAGGAAATTGTTTCATGACATGGAGTGCCGGTGTCGATTGTCTTCGATCGAGATCCGTGCTTCACGTCCAAATTCTAGAAAAGCTTGCAAGAGAGGATGGGAACACAGCTGAGGTTGAGTACTGCTTATCATCCGCAGACAAATGAACAAAGTGAGCGAATGATACAAACGCTGGAGGACATGCTTAGAACTTACGTGATGGACTTCAAATGAAATTGGGACGATCACCTACCCCTAGTGGAATTTGCATATAACAATTGTTACCATGCAAGTATCGGCATGCCACCGTACGAAGCTCTTTACGGGAGAAAATGTCGAATGACATTATGTTGGGATGAAGTCGGAGAACGAAAGATGTTAGGACCAGAATTAGTTCAACAAACAGCCGACATAGTGATGACGTTAAGAGCCAGACTGATAGCTGCACAAGATCGCCAGAAGAAATACGCAGATTTACATCGTCAAGACCGCAACTTTGAAGTCGAAAGTTACGCTTTCTTAAAAGTATCTCCCTGGAAGGGAAAAATACGATTCGACAAGAAGAGAAAATTGAGGTTTGAGGTTCATAGGACCATTCGAGATATTGAAACGAGTGGGCAAAGTGGCATACAAAGTTGTGTTACCACCTGAGTTAGAGCACATCCACAATGTGTTTCACATCTCCGTGTTGCGACTGTATAAGCCTGACTACAAATACGTGATTTCCTACGAGTCCATTCAAGTGGAAAAGAATATGGCGTATGAAGAAATTCATGTCCAAATATTAGATAGGAAAGAGAAGACATTAAGAAATAAAGTTATATCTTCTGTAAAAGTACTTTGGCGAAACCACGACGCCGAGGAGGTCACATGGGAATTAGAAGATAGGATGGAGAGGGACTATCCCCATCTATTTGTGTAACCTTGTACCAATTCCGAGGATGGAATTTTTATAATGGGGGGATGATGTAAGAACCGTGAATTTCATGAATAAATATTTATTCTGATATAATAAGAAAATGAATATTTATTTTAATATAAATATTGATGTGTTGTGAGATGAGTAATTCAAATTAAATTTATAAGAATTGAAAAAAATATGGAGTTTATGATAAGCTCGAAGAATGCCTTGTGTGGCATGATAATGAGAATTATGATGATTTAATTAATTAAAGAAGGAATTAATAAGTGAATGATTAATTAATAATATATTGTTAATTAATTGTTATTATGAGTAATAGCATATTAATGAATAAATAATTGATTAATATTATAAGATTAATGTTTGTTCAATAAATTGCTAAGTGTAACGATAGGTAATCCCATATTATATAGTAACTACATCTATATAATATAAAGTATTGTGTGACATTGTGATATGACTATGTAATATAGGAACTATATGGTAAAAGGAAGTAAATCACATGAACTACATGGACCCATGTGAATACATGTTATATGTACATTGTGCAATATTAAATCAAACTATATTATATAGAGTGTAGTGTGACAGTGCAAGAGACTACATAATATGAAAACTATATAGTAAGATTAATAAAATGTGTAAGTTATACAAATGATGTCTATATGACCATGTAATATGTATAGTGCATTAATGTATATTTTATGGAATATCAACTTAGACTGTGTGAATAATTGAAATAATAAGGTTTATGATAATGTGGTGTGTCACTACTCAATTAAATCATAATTTGGCATTATAGAAATTTACATTGATTATATATTGATGTGTATACATGTACCCCAATTTGCTACCATGTAGTATGGTTATATTATTAAAGTCCATATGTGTACCCATATGAATTTAATCCCTAGGTGAATAAATATACATTGTGTGACGCCCCCAAAATAGGTATACATCACCCATCGTGAGTCGCCAAATACATGGTACATAAATCAAATACAAACTTAATTATACAACTGTCGGGTAATATACGACAAAACATAGCTGAGAATTTAAAAAAGAATATTGCCTTCTAGACAATATCCACTCTCAATGGAGTCCTTATTACACTTATTATCACACTATTTCACAGAATAGTGAGGACTACTACAACCACTTATCCTGGACCATCACTCCATTCCCCGACTCGTCCCAGCTATATTCTCATTTCCTGAAGAGAACAGTGAAAGAAAATGGCGAGCTCAACTAGCCCAGTAAGAAATATTATGACTAAGATAATGCAGAATAAATTATCCTTAGCCTTTAATAGTATAACAACTGATAGAATATAATAGACAACAAGTTTTAGATCAACAACTGTAGTGGAATAAGCAATCCATTAGAAGAGTCAAGTAGAGCATGATATCTACTGTCTTCTATGATTTAAAAAGTTTTTCATCAAATTTATCGTTGAGACTCAGCTTAATAAATAAACCACATCATCTAATCATCCTTGCACTACGGGCCAAGGATATTCATGTAATCACCAATGGTCATGATTATACCGAATAATCTCTGGTCATTATCATACCAACAACTGTCCATCAATGCACTACGGGCCAATGAGGACTTTTACCACATCATTTGTAACATTACGTGTCATGATTATACCGAATGATCCCTGGTCATAATCATACCAATCAACAGTCCATCTATGCACGTAAGCCAAAGATGACTTTCATCACAATATAAGCATGAGGATGATGACAATGATATAAGCATTAATCAAACGATATCAAATCAAACTAAATCAAGGATAAATATTAAAGACTTTAAATTTATCCAGAGTTTAAAAATATCCAAATTGTCAACATGATACTACTTTGTAGAGTAAAATTCAAGAATAATATTCATGTACCAAAAATAATTTGGACAAAAAAGAAATATATTTTTCGGGTAAATAGTAGCCCGTAAATAGTACCCTATGAATAGTACTTCGGGAATAGTACCTCGTGAATAGTACCCCAACATGAAAAGTACCCAAAATACCCGAGTGAATAATATTTGGGTGAATAGTAACCCATGAATAGTAACTCATGAATAGTACTCTAGCATGAAAAGTGTCCCGAATACCCGAGTAAATAATATTTGAGTGAATAGTAACCGGGTGAATAGTAACTTGTAAATAGTAACTCATGAATAGTATTCCGTCATGAAAAGATCAATAATTATCAAGAAAGCTCAGAATAATATTTCTATGAAAAGATACTGGATGAAGCGCAAATATCAAGGATATTCTACTAATTTCAAAGAGTATAGAAGCCAAAACTTCAACAAAATGAGTATAGAATTCAAAATCTAAAATGAAATAATATTACTTAAATACTATAGAGTATGGAAGAAAATATTATTTCAAGCAAATATTGAACAAAAATAACATCCCTTACAACTGTTGAATCGAAAATAATATTCCAACGAATATTTAACGAAGATAATATTCCTACGAATATTGAATCTAAGATAATATTCTTTATGAATATTGAATCTAAAATAATATTCATATGAATATGAAAAATAATATCTCTTCGTAATATGAAATAAATAATACCCTTATCTCAAAAAAAGAAGATCGGATATCTTTGTAGTAGTGAAATAGCGATCGCTTTCTTTTATTTCTCTATAGCTTCTCTCTATATAGTTTCTCTCTATAATTGCTCTTGTGAGTCTTAGTGAATTAGTGAGAATGAAGGAAGAATGAACTTCTATTTATAGGAAAATATTGTTTTGATAATTGCACGTTTTGGGGCTCAAAATATTACAAAGATATAATACCTTCATCTTTTCCTTCATTTTTTAATTTAGTTCGCAAGTATTATCAAACTTGCACCACCTCCCTAATAGTACATCATGTGAATCAATAGTTCAATCATGTGAATCAATAGTTCTATACATGTGAAAATATGAATTACAAAGATAAGACCTCCATCTATACCTCCATTTTTAACTTAGTCATGCAAGTATTATCAATTTTGCACCACCTCCCCTAATAGTACATGAATGTGAATCAATAGTACACACATGTGAACAAATAGTATAAGCATGTGAATTAATAACAATTAATTGCTCATTTATCCGATTAATTACCCGATTGGTCAATATAACTTCCAGACATCAATTATTATCGAACTAAATGTTGATTTCCACTAACACTAATAATCCCAACATAATGGAACTATCAATTTCATCTTTAATCAACATGAACTTATTCATCATTAATATTATAACTCATAATATTTAACAACCAAGTCGTTCCCAGGAAAGAGGGGGACTTTCCGATAAGGATTTCTCCTTATTGGCGTATAATTAGGTGACCAAACCTCTCCTTGACAGAACTTCTAGACATTGTTAATATTGCAAATAATAATATGAATAACTTTGTCATCTCAATTATTGATTTAATAATATAACATATTATACGTAGATGATCTTTGTGATAATAATTGAATCAATAATATGAGAGATATGATCGTGATTATCGAATTATCAGAAGCAATAATTGAGTATAACTAAGTGACTTCTTATGTAAGCATCAATAATCAATACCGCATTGTGCTACTATGCAACCACGCAGTATTCTTTGTACTTTTACTTTACTAATGGGTAGTTCAACACTTTAACGTAAAAACTTTCACCGTTATTTTTATAAAATGATAATTACATCATTTTCTAACTACGACAATACTTCCATTGTGGGGTCCACCAATGATTGTGCCATTGTACGAATATTCCCGATAAAAAGAATATTCCCCGACCAATCGAATATTATATAACCACTTGCTTACTTTGCAAAATTTATAAATATTACCCACAACTATAACATTATATCATATCCACACCATAATATTCAAAAATATATTTCGAGAGAAATTAATCTTTATTCATAAAAGTTGGGGTCTTACACATTGTGTAGTAGTACATGATATAAAACTGAGTATTGTTAATTAGCTATTTTTCAAGATGCTGAGTATTGGGATTATCCCATAGTCATTGGCCTTCTCTCCCTCACGTGCATAGGCCATTGGCCTAAGTTACCCTTTATCATCCTTGCAAGCTATTAGGCATTCAACTGATGAAGTAGGGAGTGGCTTCAATAGTGATGGGGAGACTATTTTATAAAATCCTTGTTGCCCACCATCTTCTTCTTCTTTCCAATGGTCTAGAACTATAGGACAATGGCTTTATTTACGTTTTTGATTGCCTATAAATTGAAGCTATTCCCTTCTATATTCACTGCTAAAATTTTCTGAGAAGGACATTAGAGAGAGTGAGTTGCTAATTGAGAGAATATAAATAGTGTATTGAGGAGTTCCTTTCAAGCTTTTAGAGGTATTAAATCATGTCTTATGTCCATAATTTTCAAATTTATAATTTCTGTGACTATGCTAGAATCCTTATGAATTGACTTGGAAGTTGTTAACATGTTATTAGTTAATTTTTATCCACGTTTAAAGACAATGCGATAGTATTCAAGCATGTTAACCGAGTAATATTGGAAATGGAATTGGAAGCTCTGTTATTGCAGAAGCTCTTCTGGCTGGAACCGGAGTGGCGCGACCACGCCACTCCCCTAATAAAACAGTATGCGCTATACGCCTTTCTATAGTAACCATTTGATGAGTTTTTATGCCTTCTGATGTAGGAAGCATGCTAGTATGAATTCATTATGACTATTTATGCCCCTCATATGCTGACATAAGTGACCTTGCACGTACCACTTACCATAGCATGGGTTCCAAAGGGAACTTGAGTTTCAAAGTACAAACTCAATGAGCCATGTATACTTTAAATTCTAAACTTGAAAACATGCTATCATAATCTGATTACATATATACATAAACATGAAAGCATGAAAACATGATATAGAATATGTGGACTTATCTTGCATGCTTGAATAAGTTTTGATGACCTAATAATGGAAACTTAAAGTTTCAAATACGAACTTGATAAACTATATACATTTTGAGTTACAAACTTGTGAGCATGATTATGTGGTCTAGTTATGTATATATGAAAGTATGATGTATAGTAAGTGAAGTAGCGTTGCATGATTGGTTGGTTAACATGAGATTTTCAAAAGAAACCTTAAGAGTTTGGAAACTAATTTTGTCAATAACTACATTACAAGTATTTTGAAATTTGACCATCACGTTAGGGTGTGTTATGCCTATAGACATGAATGTCTAGCTAGTTATATGCGTTGTAAACTAGTTGAGCATGGATTAGGACAAGTCTAAATGATGTAGAACTTCATAACTTGAAATACATGACTAAACTAACGTAAAATGTATAGTTGAGACTTATTGACTGCATAACATATGTATAACGGCTAAATGTAAGAGACTTTGTTAATTGAACACTTAAAGCCTTGATTAAATAAGAATGGATAACGACCTATGTTAAAGATAAGATGTATGGTCGAACTTAGTTATCAACATCCTGACATGTGTGTTTTGCATGATTCTTCATATATGTGCAAGTCGGGTTACGTTAGGATTCTGCGGGAACAACCATGTCTTGGTCTGAATTAGGAGCAACACGACCGCGCCACTCCTTAGTGTAAACCAAGCGTAGTCGCGCCAATATGCAAAATGGACAAAGTCTGTTTAATAATAACCTGAACTTAATGCATGCTTGTATTATTATCTTAATCTGCAATACATGCTTAGTGGTATGTCCAGATGTCAATGAGCATACTAGCAATAGAATCATAGGTTTGATAAGTAATTACAAACTTTCAAATGTTGAGTCACCTATGATTACAAACTATGATTATCAAGTAATGATTAGGAACCATGTTATTTGATTCATAATGTCTTACAAACTGATTTTGTGTTATGTGTATGTAAAGTACGTAATGACTTGCGTATAGGATTATACGGTTAAGTTAGAATCGTATGTGTATGATAAACTTACATATCAAGTTTGTGTATCAGATGTAAGTAACTAATGAATATCCTATATATGTAATTATGTTATAATAGGGTTTGAAAAGTATCGATAAGCTAAAGGTCGATAAAGTACGCTTAAGGAAAGTTTTTTAACATACACGACTTGAATATTGTGCAAGTATCCTAACCTATGCATTTACTTTATACAAGAAATCTATGATTACACAAGTTTCCTATCTTACACAACTTTGAATTTGTGCAAGTACTCGAACCCTACTCTTTATTGAGCAATACTTGAACTAGTTCTACAAGGGTATGAATTTAATTTTCATCTCTTTTCATCTAATTAATAATTGCGCATAAAGGATGATCCGAGTAATTGGTTTGTAAAATTTTAAACTCTGATTTTTACGCTTTCGCTTTAATTTGATACAATTTGATTGTGTTCATAAATATTAAAACCTAACAGTGGTATCAGAGCCAAACCTTTATGTGAGTTATTAATTGTTCACGTTCGATATGTGTTTAGAACAAAATTTTTGGGAATAATTATTGGTATAAAATCATGTTTTGGAGAAAAACTACATAATTCGCCAACTGGAAAAACAAACTCTGCCCAGTGGCGCTGCAGCACCTGCCTAAGACATATTGGCAGTGTCGGATCAGGATTTTGAAAAACCGGAGCTGGCGCCACAGAGTCTGATGCTAGTTCACTAGCGGCGCTGTTGCAGTGCCACTCCCTAGGAAAAAATTTATTTATTTTTATTTGAATATTAATTAAGATAAAAGGTTTATTTTAATTAAAATTGGATACACTGTTTTTTCCGTAATTCTAAATTAGAAATAAAGGAGTTTATTTTGACTTGAAATTGGATTCCACGTTCGTTTGAATAAAAGAGTTTATTCATTCCACGTTCGTTTTGAATAAATAGTTTATTCCATATTTCTTATATTTCTTAGAATAAAAGAGTTTATTCATATATGAAATTTAATTCCATGTTTCCTAAAATTAAAGGTGTTTAATTTTAATAAGGAATATGATTCAACATATTTTATTTTTCCAATAATTTTAAGTTAAAATAAAGGAGTTTATTTTGTACTTAAAATTGGATTCCTATTAATTAAAATAAAGGAGTTTATTTTGATTGGGAATTTGATTAAAAATAAAGGAGTTTATTTTTAATCAAAATTGATAAAATAAAATAAAGAAATTTATTATGATTTAAATTTTGATTAAAATAAAGGAGTTTATTTTTGTTTCAAAATTAGATTTTAATAAATTTTAAATTTCCCATTAAATTGATATCAATGCATATATGGATTTAACTTATTATTCATGAGATGAATATTATTTATTGATGTATATGATGATGTGTATGACAATAAATGGGGTTGATTATGAACTATTGACCAATGTGATTGGATTTTATTTTAGTTAGATGCGTGAATGTATGAGTTTTTATTAAACGGGGTCTGCGTACCTCGTCTTCTCTAATTTTTCTTAATGTAAATTCTATCTCTCTCCTATGTACTTCCCCTTGACTACTGATCAAGGTTTCTATTTATTTTAATTATTTTGAAGAATTGGAGATCAAGGAGCGCTTGAAGACCCATTTGTAATGGAACTTGAGTTTAAATGTAATAATTAAGTTTAAATTTTATTCTTGCACCCTAGGTTTTACCTTATGGTTCACTTGATGGCTCTAGTGATCCAAACTAGAATAAGATCCATAATCAATCCGGGTAATATAGTATTCTATAGGGACAATTACATATTCTATTACATTTTTAAAAATAATTACATAAAAAGAGTACAAATAAAATAATTACAAAAAGAGTGATATGCAATATTTAATTACAAAAAAAGTGCAATCTTATCCCTTTAATTATGCACACAATTACCATCTCTCCCACAATTTTCTCCCCATCTCTCCCACGATTTTCTCCCACTCCATTTCATTTTCCTTCTTCCCTCCTCCTCCACCTCCTCCTCCTCCTCCTCTGTCCCACCCTCTCCGCCTCACTTCTCCGCCTCCTTCTCACGCCTCCGCCTCCGCCTCCGCCTCCCCTCCTCCCACTCCCCTCCCACCCCCTCCCTCCTCCCGCCTCCTCCTCCCTCCTCCCTCCTCCTCCATCCCCTCCCTTCCATCCTCCCTTTCTCCTCCCCTCCTCTCCCCCCCTTCTCCTCCTCACGCCCACTTCCACTTCCAAGCTCATTCTCCACTCTCCACCCCAGAACCAAACAAATATACGTTGGTAATCTAACAAATGTAGTTGGTAGCCAACATTCCGATAAGGTAACCAATTCAATTTTATTTGATTACCTATTTATTTTGAATGTGATGCGTTGGTAACCAAACTTCATACAAATGGTTACCAAACTTTTCAATAAAGTAACTAATTCAATTTTATTTGATTACCATTTTATTTTAAATGTGATGCAATTGGTAGCCAAACTTCAGATAAAGGTAAACATTTTAATTTTTGTTGGTAACCAAATCGTCAAAAAATTCGAATAAGAACTCCTATGATGGGCCATGGCATGGCCATGATATAGTGGCCATGAATGTATTTACTACGATTTATATATAGCTACCAGCAGGAGGCTGGGGAGGAGGATGATGTACAATAACTTCTTCATAATTTTTTTTTTTAATTTCCTCATTTTGATTTGAATTTTGAATTATGGATTTGAAATTGTTGTTAGAGACAAGATTTGAATTTGAATTTGAATTATTAGTTATCCTTGATTTTAGGTTTCTTTATTAATGTGAATTGTACTATTTTGTAATAATTACATTCTTTTGTAATTATTTAGTTGATGCACTTTTCTTGTAATTACTTTTTATTTGTTGTATACTTATGTAAAGGACCCTATTCTATATGTGCATGCTTATACTATATATATATATATATATATATATATATATATATTATGCAAAATGCTTCACATATAAATTAATATGACAATGTATTTTATATAGTATATATATATATATATATATGTGTGTGTGTGTGTGTGTGTATGTATGCGCTAAATAAGATGAGATAAATTAATAATAAACCTCTCAAAGAAATTATATTAAGTCATGTTCAAAGATATTTGGAATATCGAACGTCGCCTTTTAGCATGATAAAAATTATAGAGTACTAATTAATTATTATAAGTTTGTTGTGTCACCGCAAGGCTTGTCTTAATTTTTTGAGATGTTATTTTTATCATATTTGATGCTTATAAAGAAATTGAACAGTGTTGTTTTGTTGTGTCGCCACAAGGACAATATTTTTCTTTTTAAATATATAGAAGTTCTAGGTTGGTCTTAACTTAGATAATTTTGATTCGAATATGCCACCACTTGATCAAAATAGTCTAAGAGCAAAATAAAAGGAGTTACATGATGATGTAATTGACAAGAGTTGTCTGTAATACCCCAACTTTTATGAATAAAGAATAGTTTTCTCTAAATATCATTTTGAATATTATGGTGTGGATTTGATATAATGTTATAGTTGTGGGTAATATTTATAAATTTTGCAAAGTAATCAAGTTGTCATAAAATATTCGTTTGGTCGGGGAATATTTGTACGACGGCACAATCATTAGTGAATCCCACAACAGAATTATTGTCGGAGTTAGAAAACGACAAAAATATATTTTTATAAAAATAACGGTGAAAGTTTTACCGTTAACTGTTGAAATACCCTATTGATAAAGTAATGCGAATACGCTGCGTGGTTGCATAGTAGCACGGTATTGTACAATATCTTTGATTATTGAGCTTACGGAGAAGTCACTCGCTTTTATTCAATTATTGCCACAAGAATTGTTTGACAAGTATCTCATGTTATTGATTCAATTATTGTCACAATATTTTATATTATTAAATCAATAATTGAGACAACAAAGTTATTCATATTATTATTTGCATTATTGATGATGTCTAGAAAGTTCTTTTGAGGAAAGGGGTATGGTCTCCTAATTGCGCGCCAATAAGGAGAAATCCTTATCGGAAAGCCCCCTCTTTCCTGGGAATGATCTGGTTGTTAATATTGTGAATTATAAATGATTAATAAATATTTTTAAAAATGTGTTTTGTGAATCCAAGTGAATTGAGATAAATAGAAGGGATTTTTATGAAGTATTTGTTGTAATTTTTGGTTATTATATGGACCCCCAATTATTTATTTTTGAAAATAATTGATAGAAAGTTATTCAGTATATATATATATATATATACAGCCGATCAGTTCCGGACTCTCGGACCTGATCAAATTCGGACCCTATATTTTTTTTATTTTTTTTAAAACAACTAAAAACAAAATTAATATTTTATGGAACTGAAATTTTTCCATAATACAATATTTTGGGCGTGATTTGGATACCTATACCAAAAAATAATGTATGTATACGCACGCATGCATATACGCATGCACTCTATTTTGTTATACGTATCCAAAACACTGTATTATATAAAAATTTCAGTTCTATAAAATATTAAAAAAAAAATTAGTTGTTTTAAAAAAAAAGTCCGTATTTTAAGAAAATCTGGGAGTCCGGATAGGAACCTCTCTCTCTCTCTCTATATATATATATATATATTATAAGTTTTATTTTATTAGATTATAAATAAATATATTATATTTTATTTAAAGTTTTTGTTTTATTAGAATATTTTATTGCACAGTAATGAATAGTAAAAATCAAATTTCAGAAAATTTTCGCCGGTTGAGCGCCCGTGATGGTTTTACTGTGCATCCGTAATTTTTTTTTTTCAAATAGTATCCTGTCATTCTCCTATAAATAGGATGCTTAATTTAGAATTGAAAATCACACCAAAATTAGTGAATTCTTTTTCTATAATATCGAGTGTATTTCTTCTGAGTTTAAGGAAGCTTTGAGCGTAGAAAATAATATAAGTTTTCTTCAAGAATATCCCCACCCTACCAGTCAGAAATACTCTCCTTTTAAGGTAAGGGATATTATTTTTGTTCAATATTCATATGAAATAGGAATTTCTTCCATACTCTGTAGTATGTAAGTAATATTATTTCGTTTCAGATTCCGAATTCTACACTCATTTTGTTAAGTATTGCTTCTATACTCCTTGAAATTAGTAGAATATCTTTGAAATTTGCGCTTTTTTGGTATCGTTTCACAAGAATATTTTTTGAACATTCTTGTTAAAGTTTAATTTTTTTATGTCAGGTACTATTCACCCGTGGTACTATTCATGACAAAAAATTGATTTTTTTTTCTGTCTAAATTATTTTTGATACAATATTATTCTTGAATTTTACTCCACAAAACAGTATCATGTTGACAATTTGGACATTATTGTATTCTGGATAAGTTAAATTATAAATCTTTAAAATTTATCATTACTCTCATTTAATTGAATTCTTATATCATTGTCATCATCCTCATGCTTATATTGTGATGAAAGTCATCTTTGGCCCATAGTGCATAGATGGACTGTTGATTGGTATGATTATGACCATGGATTATTCGGTATAATTATGACCTGTAATGTTACAAATGATGTGGTAAAAGTCCTCATTGGTCCGTAGTGCATTAATGGACAGTTGTTGGCATGATCATGACCATTGGTGATAACACGAATATCCTTGGCCCGTAGTGCATGGATAATTCGTGGATGTGATACTAATGAATATCCTTGGCCCGTAGTGCATGGATAATTCAGTGTTTTGGATTACTTATTGAGGTGAGTCTCAGCGATAAAATTGATGATAAACTTTTTAAATCATAGAAGATAGTAGATGTGACGCCCCTAAATTAGGTCCACACGACCCATTCTAAGTCGCTAGATATCATACTATAAAAATCAAATACAAACTTCATTTATACAACTGTTGAACTGTCGTGCAGAATACGACCACAGTTAAACTGTGAGTTTTAATACAAATGTATGTAACTCTCATGGTGCCTCGACCACAACCTTATAATGGTACTTTATATAAAAGTACAAATTCAAAACTGCTTTTAGAAATTAAAATCTTTGGGAAGTGCTCAAGGAAACCTTCGTACATGGGAGGCCATGCGTCTAGGTTATGATAGATATCATATGTCCACAGAATTATCCTTGATTGACCTAATAGACCCCAAAGAAAAAAGAGAAGATTACTATCATCTTCTTTCCAATGGTGAGTCTTCTCTTGACATATAATTATCTCCGTTGTCTCCAAGTGAAAATTATATTTCAAATAAACTCCAAGATTATATAGGTAGTGCTCGTAGATATACTTAGCAAGTGGATGTGCACAACCCTGTCTTATGATAACACGAGGTTGTATGTCATTAGACATCTTGTATGATAGTGGCAAAACACCCTTCCAAAGTTGGGTTCACCTCACCCTATTCGGTTCACCAAAATTAAATATCAAATGACGTATATAATACGACACACTTATCTAAAGTTCTCAATAAAATTATTTTCATACTATTTAGGAGAACCTCAACAAATATGACCACCGCTTCTAATCCTCTTAATACCCCCCGCTTCGACCCAACTACACCTTTATTACCCGAAAGGAACTGTGAAGCAAAAAGGGTGAGCACAACTAGCACAAAGAAAGAATATCATGACTAAAGATAATTAAATTATCAATAGCTTTCATCAATAATAAATCAGAGATTTAGAACATATGGTAGATGATAAAACTTTTCAACCATAGTTGCAGCGGAACGAGCAATCCATTAAAAGAGTCAAATAGACCATAAGATCTATTATCTTCTCCATGTTAAAAGTCCACCAACAATGTTTTATCCCTGTAACATCAATCAACAGTTCCTGTCCACAATCATATGAATAACTCATAATCATAATTGTGATTATAAATTCCTCTTAGCACCCAGGATGAAGATAATTTTCATCACCTATCTTCACCTGAAACATCAAAAATCATGGTTATACCAAATCACAATTCATGCTCATAATCATACTAATAAATTCATCTTTGCACTACGACCAAGATATTCATTAACAATTCATCTTTGCACTACAGGCCAAAGACATACAACTATATTTTAAAAGAGTCAAGTAGAGAATGATATCTACTATCTTTTACGAATTAAAAGTGTATAATCAATATTTTATCGCTGAGACTCAGCTTAATAAATAATCCACATCATCGAATCATCCCTGCACTATGACCAAGGATATTCATGTAATCATCAATGGTCATGATTATACCGAATAATCCCTGGTTATAATCATACCAATAACTGTCCATTAATGCACTACGGGCCAATGATAACTTTTACCACATCATCTATAACATTACGGGTCATGATTATACCGAATGATCCCTGGTCATAATCATACAAATAAACAGTTCATCAATCAATAGTTCATCTTTGCACGTAAGCCAAAGATATACAACTGTAAAATCAATAATCAATTGTCCATCTTTGCACGTAAGCCAAAGATATACAACTGTAAAACAAATAATCAATAGTCCATCTTTGCACATAAGCCAAAGATATACAACTATAAAACCAATAATCAACAGTCCATCTATGCATGTAAGCCAAAGATGACTTTCATCACAATATAAGCATGAGGATAATGACAATGATATAAACATTAATCAAACGAAATCAAGGATAAATATTAAAGACTTTAAATTTATCCAAATATTATCAATCACTTAATAAATTCATAATCTAATATTATTAATATTATAATAATATTTTAATCACTTCTTAAACTTATAAACAATTTATTTTAATTGTTTACACTTTACCAAATAATGCATTTAATCATTCAAAAATGCCATACTCATAAGATTTCATCACCGATGATCAAATCACTCATCAAAAATCTGCATATACCTTATATAGGATTTCCAAGCCATAAACTCTTATTTACCAATTTTTCAACTTCACATAACATATTTAATTCATATGTTCTTAACTAAACCATTTTCATGAAAAATACCAAATCAATCCCAAAAATTATTCATTTCAGGGATTTAGCAGAATATAGTCCCATATTGAACATATATTTTTCTCGGAATTTTTAAAATTCATTTACTATTTTTCATATAGCCATGACTTCCGAATATTTAGATATTTATCATAAATTATACTTTTGTTCAAAAATTCCAAAATTTATAGGGCATACTCTTGTTATATACATGTCCCAATAAAAATTTCATCAATTTTAGAGTTAACCACAAGGAGTTATAAGGGTTTACTTTAAAAATAGTCTTTTCCTATAAAATTCATAATTCTTAATCTATACATCCAAAAATCGCCAATTTTGGAAACAATCTAAAAAACTCATCAAATTATCATTTTAAATTTTTTCAGAATTTTTGAGGGTCAGA
The DNA here is from genome assembly GCA_020205615.1 of Panax quinquefolius. NCBI lineage: Eukaryota > Viridiplantae > Streptophyta > Magnoliopsida > Apiales > Araliaceae > Panax > Panax quinquefolius. The sequence continues at coordinate 51,740,495 of CM035173.1, forward strand.
AAAATTATGAAACTACAAATGGATTTTCACCCGCCATGCGGTAATCCATGTAGACAGATCATTTCCACAATTTAATAAAGAATGAATACAAAGGATCATTCACCATGCATGCGATAATCCACATGTATGTGTTATTCTAATGTAAGAATAAAGAATGGAATAACGTAAGAATTCACCATGCATGAGGTAGTCCACATAGACAGTTATTCCAATGTAATAATAAAGAATGGAATAACGTAAGAATTCACCATGCATGCGATAGACCATCGCATGCATGTGTTATTCCAATGTAATAATAAATAATGGAACCAGTCATATGTAATCTGCAGATGCATGATATTATTCTAATGAATATTAAATAATGGAACCGCATCATGCGTAATCCGCACGCATGTGATATTCCAACGTAATAATAAAGAATGGAACCCGGTGTCACGCGTAATCCGCATGCATGTGATATTCTAACGAGAATAATAAAGAATGGAACCGTGTCATGCGTAATCTGCATGCATATGATATTCCAATATAATAATAAAGAATGAAATAATGTAAGAATTTCACCATGATGCAAAGATTTCAGCATGAAAGGTTATTCCAACATAATAATAAAGAATGGAATAATGTAAGAATTTCACCATGTATGCGGTATTTAGCATACACAAAGTTATTCCAACATAATAATAAAGAATGGAATAACAAAAGAATTTCACCATGTATACGGTGATCTCACAGATACAAGTTATTCCAACGAATAATAAGGAATGGAATAACAATAGCTCTCTTCATGAATACGAAAGAAATAATACCCCTTACTATAATAATATTAATATCCCTTACCTTAGAAAGAAACTGGATATTGGAGTAGAGAGGTAGCAGACTTCTCTTCTTCTTTCTCTCTATATCTTCTCTCTATAATAATTACTCTATAGCTTTAGTAAATTGGTGAGAAATGAAGGAAGAATGAGCTTCTATTTATAGGAAAATATAGTTTCGATAATTGCACATTTTGGGCTCAAAATATTACAGTACAATGCCTTCAACTTTTCTTTCATTTTTAATTTAGTCCTACAAGTATTATCAAACTTGCACCACCTCCCCTAATAGTAAATAATGTGAATCAATAGTACAAATATGTGAACAAATAGTTATAATCATGTGAATTAATAGTAATTAATTGCTCATTTATCCGATTAATTACCTGATAACTTCCAGACATCAATTATTATCGAAATAAATGTCGATTTCCACTAACACTAAGAATTCCAACACAATGGAACTATCAAATTCATCTTTAATCAAAACGAACTTATTCATCATTAATATCATAACTCACAATATTTAACAACCAGGTCGTTCCCAAGAAAGAGGGGGCTTTCCGATAAGGATTTCTCCCTATTGGCGCACAATTAGGTGACCAAACCTCTCCTTGACAGAACTTCTAGACATTGTCAATATTACAAATAATAATATGAATAACGTTGTCGTCTCAATTATTGATTTAATAATATAACATATTATGTAGATGATACTGTGACAATAATTGAATCAATAATATGAGAGATGTGATGCAGCAATTACTGTAGCAATAATTGAATATAACTGAGTGACTTCTTACGTAAGCATCAATAATCAATACCGTGTGCTACTATGCAACCACGCGTATTACTGTACTTCTATAACCTATTATTTTATGACAACTTGTTTACTTTGATTTTTTTTTCAAATATCACCCTTAACTTTAAACTTTTATCAATTTATCCATTTACTAAATAGAATAATTATAAGAAAATTGAATAGTTTCATTTCATAAAATTCAGGGTCTAACAGTAGGTATCATGCTCTACTTGACTCTTCTAATGGATTGCTTGTTCCGCTGCAGTTAAACTTGTTGTTTATTGTACTTTATCAGTTTAACACTGTTGAAGGCTAACGATAATTTATTCTGCATTATCGTAGTCATAATATTTCTTACTGGGCTAGTTGAGCTCACCCTTTTGCTTTCATTGTTCTTTTCTGGAAATGAGAACGTAGTCGGGACTAGTCAGGAAATAGAGTGACGGTCCGAGATGATGGCTATATTAGTCCTCACTATTTTATAAAATAGTGTGATAATAATTATAATGAGGACTCCATTTGAGTTTGGATATTGTCTAGAAGACAATATAAGTGTTAAAACTCTCAACTTATGTTTCACGACAGTTGTATAATTAAGTTTGTATTTGTATTCTGTACCACGTATTTGGTCACTCAGAATGAGTTATGTATCCCTATTTTGGGGGCGTCATAGTTGGTATCAAAGCTTAGGGATATGATCCCTGGTTGAGGTTTGAGGCTAGAACTAGGAAGGGAGAGACGGTAAATCCTTCGCTAGTATGACCTACCTAAGCTTAATTGTTATTTAATGGGTCTGTCAGAATATAGGGATAATATGTGGCAAGTCAATTAATCTTTGTTTTGTGGCAGTATTTGAAAATGACATCTGAAAATTAAGAGATGAACTCATATAGAGTTTTAAGTGATGATTCGAGGAGATTCATTTAAATATTAAATATTGGAGTATAATATTTTGTTATAACAAAGATTTTATTGGGGAGTACTAATTAAGTTATTAAACTTGATTGTAGGATGTCAGGCGAAGAAGAAATTAGAGATATCCATGTGGTGAGTGAAGAATTAATAGTTGCACTCGAGATAGTCAGCAGAGGTAGCAGCTGAGAGTGAGGAAGAAGAGGAACCTGAAGGGGATTTATTAGGAGAACTTTATGATCGAAATGTAGAACTGCAAAATCGTATTCATGAGTTAGAAAAGCAGGCTGAAGAACGACAGGCGGTCTTGGAGCAAAGGGATACAACAATTCAAGATTGTGTTACCTGATATGTGATGCTTGAACAGAAGCACTCTTTGGCAGAGTATAAGATAATAAAGCTAGAATCTGAGAATTCAAATATTAAGGATCAGCTGAAAGAAGAAACAACTGAACGAGTGAGAATGAAGGATGCATGGGTAAAAGCCACACGATGCGTTGATATTGTAGAAAGAGAAGGCTGATCCAAGAAGGCTAAAATAGATCATATGTATTTCTCTTTTGGACAAAGAATTGAGAGAGAACCCAACATCGAAGTTTTGAATTACCTCCAGCATTGCATAATAACCCCAATTCGATATGGATCGAAGATTAATGATTCAGATCATGGATCAGGAGTACGATGAAGTAGTTGGGGGTAGAATATGCCCTATAGCGAATGTCAATTCCAGCAGTAATGATGACACCAAAGGCTATCCCGGACAAGTCAAAGTCGGTGGTTCAAGTAAGAGCGCTTTTCTTGACTTCCCAAAAAGCGGGGAACCCGAACAAAGTTATCACAGGTAAGCTAATCATAAATTCTTGCGAAGTCTATACCTTATTCGATACTGGTTCTACCCATTCTTTTATTTCACCTACTTTCGCTCAACATTTAAATTTGACTCCAGAGATATTAGACTTTGACTTATTTGTTAAAATTCTGTTGGGAGAAACCTTCATTACATTCACTGTTTATAAGTCTTGTTTGATTTAAATCGGTACCCTCACATTACCTGTCGATCTTATCTCTTTGAAAATACTTGCATTTGATGTGATTTTAGGAATCGACTAGTTAACTACTCCTCATGCTAAAATTGATTATTTTCGTAAGGTTGTTAGCTTTCATATTCCTAACCAACCTATTATGCAAATTCAAGCAACTAAACCACTAAAGTCAATCACTGTCATATCAAGCCATAAGTAAAGAACCCCGAGCCTTTGGTTGGTAACTTCCTTGTGTGGGATGCACCGAAGCCAGACTCTCTGTAGGGGACACCGTGAATAACGGTGGAAAGTTGATAGGTATCAATGTGAGGTGCTATCCAAGTCTTGGATGAGAGTCACAGTTTTGAATGATATTCTATTGTTAATAAATTTCCTGACGTATTCCCCGAAGAACTTCCTAGCCTACCCCCAGAGCGTAAAATCGAATTTTGTATTGACCTTGAACCCGATACAAAACCCTCAAATATTTCTTTACCCAAAATGAAAGTAACATGTGCCAAAGACGTTGGCTCGAGTTGTTGAAAGATTATGGCCATACCATTCAATACCATCCTAGAAAAGCGAACGTGGTAGTTGACGCGTTAAGTAGAAGATCGTATGCGGTTATGAGTGCGACGTTGTTAACACAAAGACCCATTTCGTACGACTTACAAAAGATGGAGATAGAGTAAAAGACTCCAAGAACCTACATGAAGATAGTGAATATACGATTAGAACCGACTTTAATTGATAAAGTTAAAGCCGCTCAAGCTACAGACTCAAAGCTGATGAATGTGAAGAAGAAGGTGCAAAAAGGAGTTATTGTGATGCCCCCAAAATAGGTATACAACATCCGTTCTGAGTCGCCAAAATACATGGTACAAAAACAACTACAACTTTATTAATACAATTATCGTGCAAAATACGACAACACATAAACTGTGAGTTTAAATACAAATATTGTCAGCTAGACAATATCCACACTCAAATAAGTCCTCATTACAATTATTGATACATTATTTTACAAAAATGGTGAGGACTACTAAAACAACCCTCTAGAACCATCATTCCACACCCCGACTAGAACTCGCTACATTCTCGCCTCCTAAGAAGAAAAATGGAACAAAAAAGAAATGGGTGAGCTCAACTAGCCCAGTAAAGAATATTATGACTAAGATAATATAGAAAAAATTATTGTTAGTCTTCAATAGGAAAAATATGATAAAATACAATAGACAACAAGTTTCAGATCAATATTTACAGTAGAAATAATAATTCATAGATGAGTTACGTAGAGAATAAAATCTACTATAATCTATGAATTTAAAAGTCCATCATCAATATTTTATCCTCGTAACATCAATCAATATTCATCTTGAATCAAATATTCATCTTTTGCACTACAGCCAAAGATATTCATCAGTTGGTCATGTTCATTTCAACACTTGTTCATCTTTGCACTACTACGCCAAAGATATTCATAAGAAAATTATTAATCTTTGCACTACAAAAGCAAATATATTCAATAATATCATCATTTAGGACCGAGAATGATGAAAAATATTTTAAAAAAAAAACGAATCCAAAGGAAACAAAAGAACAAACATTAAGGATTCAGTACTTTTAAACAATCCGAGTTCAAAAATACTTCATAAATAATCATAGTAAAGTAAAATTCAAAATGATCAAAACATTGATACAATCAAAGCTAGTATCCATAATAGATATCTTGAATAAAATCTAAAATTTAATTTTTCCGTGAATAATGTCAGATTCGTGAATAATGTCGTATACGTGAATAGTAACTCATTAATCGAAAGACAAGAATTTCACAAGAAAAATCTTTCCAATAATTCATCATAATGATATTGAAGGAAATAATATCATTTATAAAAAAAATATCCCTTACCTCGAAAAAGACTATTGCATTTCGACCGGAATACTCGGATATAGTCTTTGAAGGAACTTGCACTATATAGCAATACTCAAAGTATCAAAATACTCACAAGAATACGCTCGATAATATAGAGAGAGAAAACTTCAATTTCTGGTGTGATTTTCAATTCTAACCTAAGCACCCTATTTATATGAAAATGCTTAGAACACCAAAACAGAAAATTTAATATAATAATATTATTTTTAATCAAAATTCCTACGCACGCCTTTGCATCTGATTTCAGCCATTTAACACATTTATATCACATGTGGGACACTCACCAAAAATGTTTTTCTTTTAAAAAAAATAATTAAAACTTCAAAAATCAATTATTTTGGAACTTCAGAATTTCAATAATTCATAATAAATAGCCCTTTTATCAGAAAAATTCAAACTTTATGTCCTTTCCACAAGAAATTCCATTCTCTACAACTTTGTAGAAGAAAATTTTTCCAAATTCCAAACAGAAGTTTACCGAAATCCACAAACGGGCGATTTTATAGGCCCACAAACATGTTTAACATGTTTTTAACATTTATTGCAACAAAATACTCTTCCTCCTCATTTATTCATATATCCCACATTCATTGTAAAAATATTACCATTATTATATTATTAAAATATAATAATATATTTAAATGAATTATTTTATCAGAAAAGATAAAATATCAATTTTCAACAATTGTCACATTAAAAATTTTCTCCATCTATATTCACATAAAATGAATATTTCCCTTATCATATAAATAAATAATTAATTATCCACAAATAATATTACAGAATCACAATACTGACCATCAGGCCGTTCCCAAGAAAGAGGGGGCTTTCCAATAAGGATTTCTCCTTACTGGCGCGCAATTAGGTGACCAAACCTCTCCTTAGATAGAACTTTCTAGACATTGCCAATAATGCTATCTAATAATATTATTCAAATAATATGAATTATTGATCTGATAAAGGAAAATATTGTGTACTAACAATTATTGAAACAACAATAATATAAAATATCAACGAAGCAATTATTGAATCAATAAAATAAAATATTGAACAAGAATTATCGTAATAATTATCGAGTAGTGCCTTCTTCACGTAAGAATCAATAATTGGTGCAATACTGTGTAATCGCATGTGGCAACAACGCCAGACACTATGTTTTAACTACCGGCATTCCAACAAAAGATAATCTCAGAATAACTACGCCGTTATTTATAAACAACTTATACTTATCGCTTTTGTCATCCAATCGCTTTCAAGTTATGGGGCCCACATTGTCATTGCTATTGTCGTCAATAATATTCTCCGAAGCTGCCAGAATATTCCACGACCAAATGATTATTCCCCACAACAATGAATATTTTATAACCACTTGCTTATTTGAAATATTTAAGCACTTTACCCATAACTAACCACATTAATCAAATCAACCCTTACTATTTCAAAATAATAAATAGAGGAAATTCAATTTCATTAATAATAAGTTGGGGTCTTACAACCTCCCCTCCTTATGAATTTTCGTCCTAGAAATTGACATACGTACCTGGTGTTTCGAAAAGGTGAGGATACCTCGCTTTCATTTCCGTTTCCAAATCCCAGGTTCCTCAATAGCATGGTTCCTCCACAAAACTTTGACTTGTGGTATGTCTGAGACCCCGAATTTTATGAAATAAAAGTATTCAATTTTTTATTTTGGTAAATAGTTAAATTGATAAAAGTTTAAAGTTAAGGGTGACATTTGAAAATTTTTCAAAGTAAGTGATGATGAAGTTTTGTTTTATTAGTATTATTAATGTAATAAAATGTAAAAGCTTTTTATATAAAATAGAATACTTTTATAAAGTTATTCTATAAATAGAATATATTATATTCTATTATGCATAGTGTTTTGCATAGTAAAATCTTTTTATATAAAATGTATTACTTTTATAAAATTATTCTATAAATAGAATATATTATATTTTATTATGCATAGTATTGCATAAGAATTACATAGTGTTTGCATAGTAAAATCTTTTCATATAAAAATGTAATACTTTTATAAAGTTATTCATTTTATTAGATTATAAATAGAATATATTGTATTTTATTTAAAAGATTTTGCTTTAAATATGGACCGTCCGATTAAAAGTAAATTAATCTGACCTGCTCATGAATTATTTACTATGCAAATTCATTCTTCTATAAATAGAAGCTCATTCCTTCATTATTTCTTACTTAATTCAATTTGAACTCTGTAGAGAGAAACTATAGAGAGAAATCTTCTTCTAATCTTGAGCGTATTTTTTAAAGTTTAAGAAAGCTTTGAAGCGTAGTACAAGTTTTTTCGAGTATATCCTCGCCTACCAAATGTAATACTCTTCTTTCAAAGGTAAGGGATATTATTTGTTGTACCTGTAAGAGGTATTATTCCTTTTGTATTCATGAAGAGAACTTCTGTTATTCCATTCTTTATTATTCTGTTGGAATAACCTGTATACAGGGACTTCCCTATACTTGGTGAAATTCTTCTGTTATTCCATTCTTTATTATTCTATTGGAATAACCTGTATACGCGGACTACCCTATACATGGTGATCTTCTTCTGTTATTCCATTCCTTATTATTATGATGGAATAACCTGTCTATGCAAAGTACCGCATACATGGTGAAAATTTTCTATTATTTCATTCTTTATTATTCTATCGGAATATCCTGTCTGTGCATTTTATGCCGGACCTGGTTCCATTATTTATTATTCCGCATTTAATATTCTCCGCCGTAATATCCTCGTCTGCAGCATTTTACGCTTGACATGGTTCCATTATTTATTATTCCGCATTTAATATTCGCACGTAATCTTGTCAATCTGCATTTTACGCTTCTGACCGGTTCCATTATTTATTATTCTATTGGGAATAACCTCATGTCAAGCGGTCTCTATTGCATGCATGGTGAATCCTTCCGTTATTCCATTCTTTATTATTGTGGCCTCCCCAAAATTAGGTATACATCACCCATCTTGGGTTGCCACTTACATGGTATGTAATTTAAATACAACTTATTAACATAACTGCTGTGGTACAATACTTACATAAATCGTGAGTTTAAATACAAATATCGCTTACTAGATATTATACAAACTAAAAAAAGTCCTCATTACAATTATTATCACACTATTTCACGTAATAGTGAGGACTACTAATGCTATCTTCGTGACCATCACTCGATTCCCCGACTCGTCCCAAATTATATTCTCATTTCCTCAAGAGAATAAAGAAAGAAAGGTGAGCTCAACTAGCTCAAGAAGAAATATTACGACTAAGATAATGCGTAATAAATTATCAATAGTCTTCAACAATGTTAAACCGATAAAATACAATAGACAAACCAATTTTAATCATAGCTGAATACGCAATCCATTAAAAGAGTCAAGTAGAAAAATAAAGTCACTATCTTTTAGGTTTTAAAAGGTTTTTCATCATCATATAGCCGAGACTCGCCTTTAATAAATATTCCACATCATCGAATCACCCCGCACTACTACCAAGGATATTCTTTAGTATCACGACCACAATTATTCACGCACTACGCCAAGAATATTTGTGTTTCATTAATGGTCATGATCATGCCAACAATCATCCCACCAATGCACTACTACCATCGAGGATTTTTATCACATCATTTGTAACATTACTACCATGATTACAATCGAATAGTCTCCTCGTCATAATCATACCAAGTCCATCTATGCACTACAAAGCCATGTATGACTTTCAACATAATATAAATACATGAGGATGATGACAATGATATAAGAATTCAATAAAACAATCAAGAATTATTTTATCCAGAATTATTAACGCCCAAATTAGTAAAATTCAAGAATGATCAAGAATATTTCCATGAAAAGATATCGATGAAACGCAAATATCAAGGATATTCTACTAATTTCATGGAGTATAGAAGTCAAAGTTTTAACCAACCGGGTATAATAAAGAATGGAATAACAAAAGAAATCACCACGCATGTGGTACTCAGATGACAAAGTTTATTCCAATGTAATAATAATAACGGAACCAGTCGTGAAATTCACACGGATGTGATGTTCCAATGTAATAATAAAGATGGAACTGCATCCTGTAAAACACACAGATAGGATATTCCAATGAATGATAAAGACGGAACCAGTCCTGTAAAACACATGTATGGATGTTCCAATGTATTAATAATAAAGATTTTAACCAGTGTCCGTGTAAAACACATGCATACGATGTTCCAACAGTATAATAATAAAGATTTTAACCAGTGTCCTGTAAAACACACAGCATGTGATGTTCCAACAGTAATAATAGAAGAATGTCACCAAGTATAGGTAAACCACGTGATACAAAAGTTATTCCAATGTAATAATAAGCAATGGAATAACAACAGCTTCTCTTCATGAATAAGAAAGAATAACACCCTTTTACTTTTGGTAGGAGATTGAATAACGCAAAGCAGTAAGTAACAAAATACTCTTCTTTCTCTCTTATTCTCTCTATACTTTCTCTCTATAGCTCAATGAATTCGTGAAAAAATAATGAAGCCCTAGGCCTCTATTTATAGAAGATTTCTAGCTTAAGACCGCCGTGTGAAAAGGCAAGTGGCTCGACGACTAATGATGTGAAAAGAAAAGTGGTTTCGACGCCTCAGTAATGTGAAACGACAAGTGGTTCGACGTCAGAATGTGAAATGACAAGTGGTTCGACGTCTGTAAAGGTAATTACTATTAACGAAGGTAAATACTATCGACGAAGGTAAATACTATTCACAAGGATAATTACTATCGACGTAAGAGACTCTTAGATGATGACATATACGAGCCCCCATAAAATAATCAAACTTACCACAAATCATAACACATATTTAATCTTTCAACAATTATTAATCATTTATAACTTGTCGCCTCAATTATTGATTTAATACTATAACATATTATACGATGATACCGTGACAATAATTGAATCAATAATATAAGAGATATGATGCAAAGAATTCATCGTGAGTAATAATCGAGCATAAATGAGTGACTTCTCACGTAAGATCAATAATCAATACCGTGCTACTACTACGCAACCACGCCAGACATCGCATTTTTTACCACCGGGTAGTTCAACAGCTTTTAACGAATACCTCCCGCTATTTTTATAAAATATTTTTTGTCGCTTTCAATCCAACAATAATTTCATTGTAGGTCCACCAATGATTGAGTCATTGTATTTAATATTCCCTAACAAAAAGAATATTCCCCACCAAACAAATATTTTATAACAACTTCAGATACTTTGCAAAATTTATAAATTTTACCCACAACTATAACATTATATCAAATTTATTCCATAATATTCAAAAATAATATTTATAGAAAAATTCATCTTTATTTATAAAAGTCGGGTCTTACAACCTCCCTTCTTATGAAATTTCTCTCGAAATTAGGGTACGTGACTGGTATGTCAAGAGGTAAGGATACCTTGATTTCATTTCGATTCTAACTCCCAAGTCATTTCCTCAACATCGTGGTTCCTCCACAAAACTTCGACTTGAGGTATAACCTCGAGCGTAGAATATGTTCCTTCTTATCCAAAATTTGAACAGAACCTCTTCATACGCCAAATCTTCCGCTATTTCGTCCGGCTCTAACTCAATAATATGGTTCGGTCTTTCACATATTTACGTAATATAGATATGTGAAAAACGTTATGAACACGAGACATATTTCAAGCAGAAAGCGAGTCTATAGCCACAGCCCTACTCGATCGAGGATTAAAATGGACCGGCTGAATCGAGGATTAAGTTTTCCTCTTTCCAAATCTTGTAACTCCTTTCCATGGAGCAACTCTTAACAACACATGATCTCCTATATCGAATTCCACGCCCTTTCGATGAAGATCAAAGATAACTCTTTTTTCGATTTTGTGAGGTTTTTATACGTTGTCGGATCGCTTTGAATCTTTTTCGTAGTCATACGCATCAACTCCTATCCCCAATAACGTTGTTTCACCCACCTCATCCCAAAGATAATCGAGAAATCTACACTTTCTTCCATACAATGCTTCGAATGGAGCCATGCCAATACTTGCTTGATAACTTGTTGTTATAGGAAAACTCCACCAATGGTAAGAACTTGTCCCAACTCCCTCAAATCAAGGACACAGTAGTCTTAATAGATCTTCAAGAGTTTGAATAGTCCTTTCCGATCGTCTCCGTCTGGTCCGAGGAATATATGCCGAGCTAAACCGTAAGTCTGCGCTCATAGCTTTTTGCAAACAACCCAAAATCGTGAAGTGAATCTTGGGTCTCGATCAAAACTATGGATACCGCAAGATACCATGCGCCTTATAATCTCGCTTATGTACATACGAGCAAGACGCTCAAGTGTATAAGTTTCTCGATTTGTAAGAAATGAGCAGACTTGGTCAATCTATCAACAATGACCCAAATCGCATCAATGCCTTTAGAAACCTTAGAAGACCGTAGAATCTAAATCCATGGTAATGTGCTCCCACTTCCATTCTCGAATTTCAAGTGGTTGCAATGGACCTTTTGGTACTTGATGCTCCGCTTAACTCGCTGACAAGTTAGACACCTTGAGATAAACAAATACTATCTCTCTCTTCATATTGCTTCCACCAAAATGTATGATTAATATCATGATACATTTTGGTACTCCTGTGATGGATTGCAAATGGTGTGTCAGGCGCCCATCATGATATTATACTTTAAATTAGGGTCATTAGAACACAAAGTCCGGAGTCGACTCAAGTATTCCTTCTTCATCGATTCTTGCTTCCCAGATATAGCACCTTCTTGACTTTCTTCTTATGATCACCTCCGTGTCCAGAGCTCGAAAGCAACTTTAACTTTATCAATTAAAGTTGGTTCTACTCAGATACTCGCTATCATCACACGCGTCCCTCGAGTCTTTAACTCTATCTCCATCCTTTGCAAGTCACACAAAATGGGCCTTCATACGATAATATCGCACTCAGATTGCATATGATTTTCTACTCAATGCGCATACCACCACGCTCGCTTTTCCAGATGGTATTGATGGTACGATCATAATCTTTCAACAGCCTGCCAACGCCATTGTCGATATCGAGTTCCTTTTGAGTGAAGAAATATTTGAGGCTTTTATGATCCGTAAAGATTTCCACTTTCTCCCCATACAAGTAATGCCTCCAAATTTTAAGTGCAAGATAACAAACCGCTAACTCTAGATCATGAGTAGGATAATTCCTCTCATATTCTTTGAGTTGTCGAGAGGCATAGGCTATAACTTTTCCATGTCGATAAGAACACATCCCAACCTTTTTGCCTGGCGCATCATCAGAGATGACAAATCCTCCGAGCCGATGGTATTGTCGTAACAGTGCCGAATAAGTCTCCTCTCGAGTTCTTGAAAACTCTTCTCACATTCTTCGCTTCCAACCGAACTTTGTATCTTTCCGAGTCACCGAAGTCAATGGAGTAGCGATTCGAGAAAATCCTTCCACGAATCTCCGATAATAACCAAATTTAAACCGAGAAAGCTACGACTTTCTACATCGATTTAGGTTGTTCCAAACTTTGAATAGCTTCAATCTTTGGCAATCAATGATATTCCACGACTTGATACCACGTGCCCAAGGAATGCTACTTCTTCAAGCCGTAACTCACATTTCTTCAACTTGGCATAAAGCTTATATTCACGGCTTTTGGAGTGTCACCTCAAGTGTTGCTCATGATCTTCACGGCTTTTGGAATAAATAAGGATGTCATCAATAAAGACGACCACAAAGTGATCTAAATATTCCTCAATACTCGGCTCATCATATCCATGAAGGCAAAGAGAGCATTAGTCAATCCAAAGGACATGACTAGAATTCATAATGCCCGCATCGAAGTTCTAAAAGCCGCCTTTGAATGTCAAAGGTTCTAATCTTCAATCGGTGATATCCTAACGAAGATCAATCTTTGAAAAGAATTTGCCTCTTGCAATCGGGTCAAACAGTCATCAATACGCGGGTAATGGATACCTATTTTTGATGGTGACATGATTCAACTCCCGATAATCAATACAAAGTCGCATACTCCCATCTTTCTTCTTCACGAATAGAACAGAGAGCACCCCAAGGAGAAGTACTAGACTTAATAAAGCCAATGTCTAACAATTCCTCGCAGCTTGGGTCTTTAACTCCTCAAGTTCAATAGAGCCATTCGATATGGGCTTTGGAAATAGGTTTTGTACCGGTTCAAGGTCGATACAAAATTCAATTTCACGCCTAGGGTAGGCCAGAAGTTCTTCGGGAATACGCCAGAAATTTATTAACAATAGAAATATCGCTCAAACCCGACGATTTTTGTTTAAATCAGATATGAGCTAAGAAAGCTTGACATCCGCTTTTCAATAAACGAATAGCTTTATGGCTTGAGATGACCGTGATTGATTTTAATGGTTTGGTCGTTTGAATTCGTGATAATAGGTTGATTAGGAATATGAAAGCTAACAACCTTACAAAAACAATCAATTTTTGCATGATAAGTAGTTAACCAATCAATCCTAGTAATCACGCCAAATGCAAGTATTTTTAATGAAATAAGATCGACAGTGTAATGTGAGGGTACCGATTTGAACCAAACAAGACTTATAAATGCGGTGGATGTAATGAAGGTTTCTCCCAACGGAGTTTCCACAGATAAGTCAAAGTCTAATTTCTACTGAGTCAAATTTAATCGATGAGCGCAAGTAGAGAAATAAAAGAATGGGTAGAACCCCAGATCAAATAAAGTATAGACTTCATTAGAGTTTATGATAAGCTTACCCGTGATGACCTCATTCTATTCCTCGCTTTTGGGAGGTCACAACAAACGCCTCCTCAGACTACACGCTTTGAATTTTCCGGGACGGCCTTTGGTGCTCCATCCTAGCTTGAATTTGTCTTCAGAAACGACAAAATCGAGCTAAGTGACCTTCTCTTCCACAATTATAACACGCTTTGGACGACATGACGCAGCTTTGATCGATGTGTCCTCTCCTCCGCATTTGAAGCATATGATAGGTGGTCTTTCTCCTTCCTTAACAATGGGTGTCAAAAGCCGACGCCTTTTCCATCATCATTGAATCTCCGCTTTTGAAATGTCCATTCTTATTATTTTGGCCCCGATTACCACCGGCGGTTACCATATCCGCCCGTTGATTCCTCCACGCTTGTTGTCACCGCTCGATGACTACTCTCGCCGGTATTATAATTTTGCGTACCGCTTCTTTTAGTTATAAGGCTGACTCATTATCGCGCCCCACTAACCGAGCCCTATTTACAACATCCAATACAAATACGCTTTATGAGAAATAAGATGTTAACGATCTCCGCTTCAAACCTCTTAAAAACATTCGCCATTCTCTTCTCTCATTATCCACCAAGTGGGACGAACCGTGATAACTCCGCAAATTTTGCTTCAGATCATGCGACACCTGGCCATATTGTTTTGTTCCAACTTGATAAACTACACCTCCTTCATGTGGCGTAATACTTTCGTGAAAGTATTTGTCGCTGAATGCCTCCCTCGAACTTCTCCCAAGATATCTTCAAGACAAAGAGGTTGAGTACGCTTTTACCGATTCCCACCAAGAATCGCCTCCGCCGAACATAAAGGCGTAAGAAGGGAACTTTTGCTCCTCGAGCATCCCAAGACATCAAATATCTTGGTAATCTGCTTTTATCCATGCTTCCACCATAAGTGGTTTTGGCTCACCCTTAAACTCCCGGTGGTCCCAGCCCTTAAATTGTTTAGCGGTGACCGCCCGAGAGTTTTCCGTGTTTCCACCCCACGCTTTGGACAGAGTCGCTTCTCACCGCATTGCCAGATAAATCGCATAAAGCCTCCTAACATTTGATCATTCATCATTTGGTCAAGTTGTTGTTGTTTGCATGAGGATTGTCGCCTTCTCGATGCATATTATCCTCGATTATTGATGTGGTGAATCAACGATCGCCTCAAGGCCCATCGCTATTCTCAACATTCTCGATGTCATTTTCGACATCGCCACAAAACAAAAGGTTAATCGACATGTAACAAATTATCCCTATCTTCCCACCAACCAATAAAATAGCACATAAACTTAGGTAGGTCATACTAGCGAAGGTATTCCCCCTCCCTCCTAGTACTATTCTCACATCTTAGCCAGGATCATATCCTAAGCTCGATATTAACCGCGACGCCCCAAAATTAGGTATACATCACCCATCTTGGGTCGCCACTTACATATGGTATGTAATTTAAATACAACTTATTAACATAAACTGTCAGGTACAATACGACATAAATCGTGAGTTTAAATACAAATATCGCCTACTAGATATTATACAAACTAAAAAAAGTCCTCATTACAATTATTATCACACTATTTCACGTAATTAGTGAGGACTACTAATGCTATCTTCGTGACCATCACTGATTCCCCGACTGTCCCAAATTTATATTCTCATTTCAAGAGAACAAAGGAAAGAAAGGGTGAGCTCAACTAGCCCAAGAAGAAATATTATGACTAAGATAATGCGTAATAAATTATCAATAGTCTTCAACAATGTTAAACCGATAAAATACAATAGACAACCAGCTTTAATCAAGCAGCTTAATATGCAATCCATTAAAAGAGTCAAGTAGAAAATAAAGTCTACTATCTTTTAGGTTTTAAAAGGTTTTTCATCATCATTATAGCCGAGACTCACTTTTAATAAATATTCCACATCATCGAATCACCCCACGACTACTACCAAGGATATTCTTTAGTATCACGACCACAATTATTCATGCACTCACGAGCCAAGAATATTTGTGTTTCATTAATGGTCATGATCATGCCAACAACTCGCCCACCAATGCACTACTACCATCGAGGATTTTTATCACATCATTTGTAACATTACGGCCATGATTACACCGAATAGTCTCTCGGTCATAATCATACCAAGTCCATCTATGCACTACAGTGCCATGTATGACTTTCAACATAATATAAAACATGAGGATGATGACAATGATATAAGAATTCAATAAAACAATCAAGAATTATTTTATCCAGAATTATTAACGTCCAAATTAGTAAAATTCAAGAATGATCGTAAGAATATTTCCATGAAAAGATATCGATGAAAACGCAAATATCAAGGATATTCTACTAATTTCATGGAGTATAGAAGTCAAAGTTTTAACTAACCGGGTATAATAAAGAATGGAATAACAAAAGAAATCACCATGCATGTGGTATCAGACATGACAAAGTTATTCCAATGTAATAATAATAACTAACCAAATCGTGAAATTCACACTTTTACGTGATGTTCCAACAGAATAATAAAGATGGAACTGCATCCTGTAAAACACACGTATAGGATATTCCAATGTATGATAAAGATTTTAACCAGTCCTGTAAAACACATGTATGTGATGTTCCAAATGTAATAATAATAAAGATTTTAACAGTGTCCGTGTAAAACACACGCATATGATGTTCCAATGTAATAATAATAAAGATTTTAACCAGTCCTGTAAAACACATGCATGTGATGTTCCAATGTAATAATAGAAGAATGTCACCAAGTATAGGGTAAACACGATACAAAAGTTATTCCAACAAAAATAATAAGCAATGGAATAACAACAGCTTCTTCTTATGAATAAGAAAGAATAACACCCCTTACTTTTGGTAGGAGATTGAATATCGCAAAGAAGCAGTAAGAACAAAATACTCTTCTTCTTTCTCTCTTATTCTCTATACTTTCTCTCTATAGCTTGAATGAATTAGTGAAAAAATAATGAAGCCCTAGGCCTCTATTTATAGAAGATTTCTAGCTTAGCACCCGCCGTGTGAAAAGGCAAGTGGCTTCGGACGACTAATGATGTGAAAAGAAAAGTGGTTTGACGCTCGTAATGTGAAACGACAAGTGGTTCGACGTCTGCAAAGGTAATTACTATTAACGGCAAGGTAAATACTATCGACGAAAGGTAAATACTATTCACAAGGGTAATTACTATCGATTTAAGAGACTCTTAGATGATGATGATATACGAGCCCCCATAAAATAATCAAACTTACCACAAATCATAACACATATTTAATCTTTCAACAATTATTAATCATTTATAACTTGTCGCCTCAATTATTGATTTAATACTATAACATATTATACGTATGATAATTTGTGACAATAATTGAATAAAAATATAAGAGATATGATGCAAAGAATTATCGTAGTAATAATCGAGCATAGTGAGTGACTTTCACGTAAGCATCAATAATCAATACCGTGTGCTACTATGCAACCACGCCAGACATCGCATTTACCACCGGGTAGTTCAATAGCTTTAATCTACTACACCTCCGCCGTTATTTTTATAAAATATTTTTGTCGCTTTTCAATCCGACAATAATTCTCATTAGGGGTCCACCAATGATTGAGCCATTGTATTTAATATTCCCTAACAAAAAGAATATTCCTCGACCAAACGAATATTTTATAACAACTTGCATACTTTTGCAAAATTTATAAATATTACCCACAACTATAACATTATATCAAATTTATTCCATAATATTCAAAAATAATATTTATAGAAAAATTCATCTTTATTTATAAAAGTCAGGGTCTTACAATTATTCGTTGGAATAACTCGTCTATGTGAATTACCACATGCATGGTGAATGATCCTTTGTATTCATTCCTTATTAAATTATGGAAAAGATCTGTTTACGTTGATTATGATGAGAGTCATAATAAAAGCATTGGACTGATGAAAATCATGGGTATATGTGGTATTAGTAAGTGTTATGGTGAGTTATGTTAGTTATTATGTGAAAACATGAAAGTTTCTTAGAAATCACAAATGGTTGAAAAATCAGATTTTGGTAAAAACGTAACATGAAATTCAATTGACCATATTTCCTATTATATTTCAAATTTTTGAGTGTGGTCAAGTCCTAGAGTTAGATCTATGAGTCTTATAACTTATCCAAGTGGAATCACTGAAAAAGGTGTTGTAGATTTTCGTGTGGACTGATTTTAGCAAAGGAGTCAAAAGCAACAAAAGAGGAAAATGCTACTGTACAGAATTTTAAAAGGGCATTTTTGGCCACTTAATTTGTGAGAAAAATTCTGGCCTTTTAGGACATGAAATTATATCGTATAAAGAACCTCCTGTCCAAAAATGAGCTCATTCCGACTTAAAATGAGCAAGTTATGACCATTTCAATATTTAGGTTTTTCCGACAAAAAACGCTATAACCGGAGTTCTATAACTCCGATGACCATGAAATTTAGACTGGAGACTCACGTTAACATGTGTAAGATCCTTCCAAGATTTGGGAATTTTTGGAGTTAAACTTGAGGTAGCTAATTTCTTAAGGAATTAATTAGAAATTAATATTTGAAAAATAGTAAATGAATTTTAAAAATTCCGAGAAAAATATATGTTCATTATGGGACTATATTATGCTAAATCCTAGAAAATAAATATTTTGGGACCGATTTGGTATTTTCATAAAAGTAGTTTAGTTACGAAACATATAAGTTAAATATGTTATGTGAAGTAACAAAGTTGGAAAATAGGATTTTATGGCTTGAGAAATCCTATATAAGGTATAAGTAGATTTTTGATGAGGTATTTGACCATTGGTGATGAAATCTTATGAGTATGGCATTTTTGAATGATTAAATGCATTATTTCGTAAAGTGTAAATAATTGAAATAAATTGTTTATAAGTTTAAGAAGTGATTAAAATATTGTTATGATATTAACAATATTAGATTATGAATTTATTATATGATTGATAATATTTGGATAAAGTTAAAGTCTTTAATATTTATCCTTGTTATAGTTTGATTAATGCTTATATCATTGTCATCATCCTCATGCTTATACGGTGAAGAAAATTATCTTCGCTTTACGTGCGAAGATGGACTATTGATTATCAATTATATATATTTGGCTTACGTAAAAAGATGAATTGTTGATTATTGGTTTTCTTGTTGTATATCTTTCGGCTTACGTGCGTAGATGGACTTGGTATGATTATGACCGTGGATTATTCGGATAGTCACTGACCATCGATGATTTAATGAATATCCTCGGCCCGTAGATACGTGGATGATTCGATGATGTGGTTTATTTATTAAGTTGAGTCTCAAATGATAAGAATTGGTGAAAACATTTTAAATCATAGAAGATAGTAGATTTTATTCTTTACTTGACTCTTCTAATGGATTGCTTATTCCTACCGCCGTTAAACTTGATGTTTATCAGATTTTATCGCTTTAACATTGTTGAAGACTAATGATAATTTATTCTCGCATTATCTTAGTCATAATATTTCTTCTCGGGCTAGTTGAGCTCACCCTTTCTTTCACTGTTTCTCTTGAGAAATGACAATATAGGCCGGGACGAGCTCTGGGAAAGGAGTGATCATTCGTGATGATAAGATTAGTAGTCCTCACTATTCGATTAAATAGTGTGACAATAAATGTAATGAGGACTCTTTTGAGTTTGTATACTTTGCCTAGATGACAATATACGATTAAAACTCTTAGATTATGTTTTGTCATATTTTACACGCATAGCTTGTATTTGAATTTTGTACCGTGTATTCACGACTCAAGATGGGTGATGAATACCTAATTTTGGGGCGCCACAAGATGACCTTTGTGCGTAGGACATGCTCCTTCCTATCCAAGATCTTGACAGTACTTCTTCAAACGTTAAGTCTTCTGGCTATCTCATCCTGGTTCTAACTCAATAACGTGGTTTGGGTCTTTCACATATTTACGTAGAGTATATATGAAAAATATTATGAACACGGTAGACATACTTGGAGGTAATGCGAGTCTATAGCCACATTTCCTACTCGGTCAAGAATCAAAATGGACCAATAAATCGTGGATTGAGCTTTCCTCTTTTCCCAAATCTTGTAACTCCTTCCACGGAGCCACACGCAACAATACATGATCCCTAATACTAAATTCCACGTCCTTTCGATGAAGATCCACATAACTCTTTTGTCGATCTTGTGCCGCTTTGTATACGTTGTCGAATCATTTGGATCTTTTCTCGTGTCATACGCGCACAACTCTAGTCCCAACAATGTCAAGCTTCACCCACCTCATCCCAACATACCGAGAGCGACACTTTCGGCCCATATAATGCTTCAATGGAGCCACACCTATACTTGCTCGATAATCGTTGTTGTAGGAGAATTCCACCAATGGTAAATACTTATCCCAACTCCCTTTGAAATATAGGACATAGAGTCTGAATAGATCTTTAAGAGTTTGAATAGTCCTCTCTGATTGTTCATCCATTTGAGGATGATATGCCGAACTGAATTGTAAATCCGTGCCCATAGCTTTTTGCAAGCTAACCCAAAATCATGAAGTGAATCTTGCGTCACGATCCGAAACTATGGATACTGGCATGCCATGCAATCTCACAATCTCATTTACATACATATGAGCAAGACGCTCAAGGAATAAGTCTCGCCAGACGGCAAGAAATGAGCGACTTGGTTAATCTATCAACAATAACCCAAATAGCATTTATGCCTTGAGAAACCGTGGGAAGACTGGTAACGAAATCCATGGTAATGTGTTCCCACTTCCATTTCGGAATCTCAAGTGGTTGCAATGGACCCTTTGGCACTTGATGCTCTCGCTTTTACATCGCCGACAAGTTAAACACCTCGAGATAAACTTTGCAATCTCTCTCTCATATTGTTCCACCAAAATGTATGTCAAGATCACGATACATTTTGGTACTTCCGTGATAGATTGCAAACGGTGTATTGTGTGCTTCAATCATGATCTTGTACTTCAAATCAAAGTCGTTAGGAACCCAAAGTCTGGAGTGTACTCGAAGTATTCCTTCTTCATCAATTCTTGCTTCTGGAATAACACCTTCTTGTACTTTTTTCTTCATACACATTAGCTCTGGGTCTGTGGCTTGAGCAACTTTAACTTTATCGATTAAAGTTGGCTCTATGCGTATACTTGACATCATCGCATTCGCTCCTCGCATATGATCTTCTACTCAATGCGCCGCCTACCACGCTTTTTTTCCAGATGGTATCAATGGTGTGGTCATAATCTTTAATGTTTCGAGCTAACGTCGTTACTGCATGTTGAGTTCCTTTTGGGTGAA
Organism: Panax quinquefolius; assembly: GCA_020205615.1. Lineage (NCBI taxonomy): Eukaryota > Viridiplantae > Streptophyta > Magnoliopsida > Apiales > Araliaceae > Panax > Panax quinquefolius. The sequence goes on from CM035173.1 coordinate 51,762,164, forward strand.
GAAATATTTGAGGCTTTTATGGGCTGAATATATCTCCACTTTCTCCCCATATAGATAGTGCCTCTAGATCTTTAGCGCGAAAATGACTACTGCCAACTCTAGATCATGAGTAGGAGAATTCCTCTCATACTCTTTAAGTTGCCGCGAGGCATAGGCTATGACTTTCCCACGTTGCATGAGAACACATCCTAAACCTTTGCCTGACGTATCGCTGTAGATAACAAATCCATCCGAACCAGATGGTATTATCAGAACATATGCCGAAATAAGTCTCCTCTTAAGCTCTTAAAAACTCTTCTCGCATTCCTCGCTCCATACGAATTTTATATCTTTCCGAGTCACCGAAGTTAATCTGAGTAGCGATTCGAGAAAATCCTTTCACGAATCTTCGATAATAACCATCTAAGCCCGTAAAGTTACGATTTCGATCACCGCCTTCGATTGCTCCCAACTTTGATTGCTTCAATCTTCGCTTCGGTCAATCTGATACTCCATGTTTTGACACCACGTGCCTAAGGAATGCTACTTCCTCAAGCCGAACTCGCATTTCTTCAACTTGGCATATAGCTTGTTTTCACGAAGCCTTTGGAGTACCAAATTTCAAATAGTGCTCATGATCTTCACGGCTTTTTGGAATATATGAGGATGTCATCAATAAAGACAACAACGAACCGATCCAAATATTCCTCAATATCCGGGTTCATCATATCCATGAAGGTCAGCAGAGTATTAGTCAATCCAAAAGACATGACTAAGAATTCATAATGCCCGCATCGAGTTCTCAAGGCGCCTTTGAATATCCTCGCCTAATCTTCAAATTGATGATATCCGTAATCGAAGATCGATCTTTGAAAAAAATTGTACTCCTTGGAACTGGTCAAACAAGTCATCAATACGAGGTAGCGGATACCTATTCTTGATAGTGACATAGTTTAATTCTCTATAGTTAATACAAAGTCGCATACTTCCGTCTTTCTTCTTTACAAATAAAGCAGGAGCACCCCAAGGAGATGTACTAGGACGAATGAAACCGATGTCCAACAACTCCTATAGTTAGACCTTTAACTCTCGTGATCACCTCGTTTGGGTTCCTCGCATTTTGACCCATCACGACAAACACACTTCCAGGAACCGTTGACTTTGACTTTTCTGGGACAGCCTTTTGAGTCACCATCCCCGCTGGACTTGGTTTCGCTACTGTACAATCTCGAGCGATATGTCCTTCCTTTCCACAATTATAACATACCTTGAACTGTTGTGGGCAATTTGGGCTGATATGTCCCTCTTTCCCACATTTATAGCATACGACCGGTGGTCGTTCTCCTCCTTTAGAACCGATTGTTTCTTTGGTCGCCGACGCCTTTGCATTGTCATTGTTGAATCTCCTCTTTTTAAAATCTCCCCCCAACTCGCTTCTTCTATTTTCATGGCCATGATTACCACTAGAGTGGTTACCGCCTTTGTCCGTATTTTTCTTTCTCCGCTGGTTATCGTTGTTCTGATGACTGTTGTCACCAATATGATCTTGGTTGTGGTCCCTCGATTGAACGTACTCGTTATCTCGCTCTAATAATTGAGCCCTGTTGACAACATCTGAATAGAGAGAAAATTTATGAGAAATGAGATATCGACGTATGCGCCAAGTTTCAAACCTCTTAGAAACATCTCACATTATATATGCTCCTCATTCTCCACCAAATGAGGTGCAAACCTCGATAACTCTGCAAACTTCGCCTCATCGGGACACACGCTATGTTGTTTTGTTCCAATCTAATAAACTCCACTTCCTTCATATGATTTAATACTTTCGTGAAAGTACTTATAATTGAATGCTTTTGAAACATCTCCCAAGACATGTTGAGTGTGGTGGATGGGTACGCTTACGATTCCCACTAGTAATCACTTTCATTATGGAACATAAAGGTGGCGAATGAAACCTTTTATTCCTCCGCAAACCAAGACATCGAATATCTTGGTAATTTGTTTGACCCACGCTTCGCTTTAATCGGATCCGCTTCCCTTTAATTCGTGGTCCCAACTCTTTCAATCGCTTGATGTGACAAACTGCGCGTTGTTATCATTTCCACTTATATTTTGTGCACGAAGTCTCCTCGTCTGGATTTTTGCATGAATCGCAAAAGCTTCTAAACATTTTGTCATTTATCGTCTGATCGGTGGTGTTGTTTACAGAGGAACATTGTTTACCACAGACGCTTCTCCTCTATCGGTGAGTAAAGGAGTCTCCACTTGGCCTCATTTATTCCACTATTAACATTCTCAATTGCCATTCTCAAATATCGCCATAAAACAATGGTTAATTAAAGAAATTGATATGCAAACATAATAACCCTATACTCGACCAACCAACAAATAAGCTTAGGTAGGACAAATTAGCTAATGAATGATTTACTTCTATTCGCCCCAAAATAGGTATACAACAATTCTGCTCCAAAATAGCCAAAATACATGGTACAAAAAAACAACTACAACTTTATTAATACAATTATCGTGCAAAATACGACAACACATAAATCGTGAGTTTAAATACAAATATTGTCACTAGACAATATTCACACTCAAATAAGTTCTCATTACAATTATTGATACATTATTTTATAAAATGGTGAGGACTACTAAAATAACCCTCTGTAAACCATCATTCCACACCCCGACTGTAACTCGCTACATTCTCACCTCCTAAGAAGAAAAATGGAACAAAAGGAAAAGGGTGAGCTAAACTAGCCCAAGAAGAATATTATGACTAAGATAATATAGAAAAATTATCGTTAGTCTTCAATGAGAAAAATCGATAAAATACAATACACAACAAGTTTCGCATCAATATTTACAAGAAATAATAATTCATAGATGAGTTACGTAGAGAATGAAATCTACTATAATCTATGAATTTAAAAGTCCATCATCAATATTTTATTCCTCAGAACATCAATCAATATTCATCTTGAATCAAATATTCATCTTTGCACTACAAAAGCAAAGATATTCATCACCGATCATGTTCATCTCAACACTGCTCATCTTTTGCACTACTTGACCAAAGATATTCATAAGAAAATTATTAATATTTGCACTACAGGCCAAAGATATTCAGTAATATCATCATTTAGGACCGAGGATGATGAAAAATATTTTAAAGAAAAACGAATCCAAAGAAACAAAAGAACAAACATTAAGGATTCGTACTTTAAAACAATCTGAAGTTCAAAAATACTTCATAAATAATCATAGTGAAGTAAAATTCAAGAATGATAAAAATATGGATACAATCAAAGCTAGTATCCATAATAGATATCTTGGACAAAAACTGAAAATTTAATTTTTCTGCGAATAGTGCCGTATTCGTGAATAGTGTCGTATACGTGAATAGTGCCGTATACATGAATAGTAACCCTGACACTGAAAGACAAGAATTTCACAAGAAAAATCTTTCCAATATTCCATCATAATGATATTGAAGGAAATAATTTCATTTATAAAACAAAAATAATATCCTTTACCTCGAAAAGACTACATTTCGATTTAAATAATCGGATATAGTCTTCGAAAGGAACTTGCACCATATAACAATACACAAAGTATCAAAATACTCACAAGAATACGCTCGATAATATAGTGAGAGAAAACTTCAGTTTCTGGTGTGATTTTCAATTTTAACCTAAGCACCCTATTTATAAGAAAATGCTTAGAAAACCAAAACAGAAAATTTAATATAATAATATTACTTTTAATCAAAATTCCTACGCACACCTTTGAATCTGATTTCAGCCATTTAACACATTTATATCACATGTGGGACACTCACCAAAAATGTTTTTCTTTAAAAAAATAATTAAAACTTCAAAAATCAATTATTCTGGAACTTCGAACTTCAATAATTCATAATAAATAGCCCTTTTATTAGAAAAATTCAAACCTTATGTCCTTTCCATAAGAAATTCCATTCTCTACAACTTTGCAGAAGAAAGTTTATCTAAATTCCAAACAGAAGTTGACCGAAATCCACAAACGGGCGATTTTACAGGCTATAATCAAATTTCAGTCAAGAAATGGGCCTACAAACATGTTTAACATGTTTTTAACATTTATTTCAACAAAATACTCTTCCTCCTCATTTATTCATATATCCCACATTTATTAAAAAAATATCACAATTATTATATTATTAAAATATAATAATATATTTAAATGAATTGTTTTATCAGAAAAGATAAAATATCAATTTTCAACAATTGCCACATTAAAATTTTCTCCATCTATATCCACATAAAATGAATATTTCCTTATCATATAAATAATTAATTAATTATCCATAAATAATATTACGTAATCACAATATCGACAACCAGCCGCTCCTGTGAAAGAAAGAGGCTTTCAATAAGGATTTTTCCTCATCAAGCGCCGCAATTAGGTGACCAAACCTCTCCTTAGATAGAACTTTCTAGACATTTTCAATAATGCTATCTAATAATATTATTCAAATAATATGAATTATTGATCCGATAAAGGAAAATATCAGTGTACTAACAATTATCAAAACAACAATAATATAAAATATCAACGAAGCAATTATTGAATCAATAAAATAAAATATTGAATAAAGAATTATCAGTAAAAATTATTGAGTAGTAGGCCTTTTACGTAAGAATCAATAATTGGTGCAATACCGCAGTGCTACTTGTCAACAACGCGTATTCTCGTATTTTAACCACGGGTATTCCAACAAGATTAATGGTAACAATCTACTACGTTATTTATAAACAACTTATACTTGTCGCTTTCTTCATCCAATCGCTTTCATGGGGCCCACATAAGGTCAAGCTACCGTCGTCATAAATATATTCCGACAAAGAAGAATATTCCACGATCAAATGAATATTCCCCGACAACAATGAATATTTTATAACCACTTGCTTATTTGAAATATTTGCGCACTTTACCCATAACTAACCACATTAATCAAATCAACCCTTACTATTTCAAAATAATAAATAGAGGAAATTCAATTTCATTAATAATAATTTGGGGTCTTATAGTTATTCTAGAAGCAAGAATCGATGAAGAAAGAAAATCTCAACCATTGATTTTATTGGTCCATTATAAATCCTTGATCGAGTAGGAACTGTGGCCTATAGACTCGCTTTACCGCCAAGTATGTCGCGTGTTCATAACATTTTTCACATATCGATGTTACATAAATATGTGGACAACCCGAACCATATTATTGAATTAGAACTAGACGAGATATCGGAAGATTTAACGTATGAAGAGGTACCTGTTAAAATCTTGGATAAGAAGGAACATATTCTACGCTCCAAGGTTATACCTCAAGTTAAAGTTTTGTGGAGAAACCATGATGTTGAGGAAATGACCTGGGAGTTAGAATCTGAAATGAAATCAATGTATCCTCACCTCTTCGACAGACCAGGTACGTATACTAATTTCGAGGATGAAATTTCATAAGAAGGGGAGGTTGTAAGACCCCAACTTTTATGAATAAAGAATAATTTTCTCTAAATATCATTTTGAATATAGTTTTACCACCACACAAATATAGCGTCCCCTACGGAGAGTCTGGCTTCGGTGCATTCCACAAAGGAAGTCACCAGATAGAGGCTCGGGTACCAACTCTTGTAGTTGGGTTTTTAACTCCCGAAGTTCAATAGGAACCATTCGATATAAGATTTTAGAAATGGGTTTTATACCGGGTTTAAGGTCAATATAAAATTTGATATCACGCTATTGGGGTAGGCCGGGAAGTTCTTCAGGAAATACGTCAGGAAATTCACTAACAACAAAAATATTATTCAAATCTAACGTGTTTTTGTTCAATTCCATGACATGGGCTAAGAAAGCTTGACACCCATTTTTTAATAAACAAATTGCTTTATGGCTTGATATGACAGTGATTGACTTTAGTGGTTTGGTTGCTTGAATTTGCATAACAGGTTGGTCAGGAATATGAAAACTAACAACCTTACGAAAATAATCAATTTTGGCATGATGAGTACTTAACCAATCAATCCCTAAAATCACATCAAATGCAAGTATCTTTAAAGAGATAAGATCAGCAGGTAATGTGATGGTGCCAACTTGGATCAAGTAAGATTTATAAACAGTGGATGTAATGAAAGTTTCTCTTAATGGAGCTCAACAGATAAGTCAAAGTCTAATTTCTCTGGAGTCAAGTTCAAATGTTGAGCACAAGCAGGAGAAATAAAAGAATGGGTAGGACCGATATCTAGTAAGGTATAAACTTCGCAAGAATTTTTGATTAACTAACCCATGATTACCTCGTTTGGGTTCCTCTCGTTTTGGCCAGTCACAACAAACGCTCTTCCAAGAACCACTGACTTTGACTTGTTTGGGGATGACCTTTGAGTCACCATCCCTCACCGGACTTGGTTTCGCTCACGTAACAATCTCGAGCTATATGACCTTCCTTTCCACACACTACAAGAAAATCAGATATAGCGACGGTTTGGCGATGACACGGAACCGCCGCTATAGGGTATATATAGCGACGGTCACTTCTCGACCGGCTTCAGATAGGACCTCAAGGTTGTCTATTGCGAGGGTCACAAAAGACCGCTTTCAGATAGGAATTTTTTAAGGATTTTAATTAACGAGGTCATATAAGGGAGGCGATCATGTATAGGGTTAAAGGGTCTCTCATATTCTTTCCCCAAATCGACATCGGCGTTCATCTCTCGTGTAACTCGATTAACATCATTCGATTAACTCGATTAACATCACTCGATTAACATCATCTCGCCTCTACATCATTCGATTAACATCATCTCGTGTCTCTCGCATCATTCGATTAACATCATCTCGTGTCTCTGCTTTGATTCGAGAAATCCAGAGAAATACAAGGTAGGTACTTGTTAAAAATGTTAGTATGTTGCCAAGGTTACTATTAACACTAAATAGTGTATATTTCATATATAAATCTATATTTTCATGTTCAATAAAGATTTTGAAAGCATATGGAAGTGAAGTTGCAAATATTGTCATGTTTGATTTATAGCGTTGTGATATTGATAGTCTATATGGTAGTTTGTTGGTGTAAGATGATGTGTTTGGCTAATTATGCTTGTTGTTCAACATATGTTGTGCCAAGATGGAAAATTACCGGATTGAGACTACGTAAGCAACATTGGCAAACACATTCCAATGTTAATATAGTTCGATATGGGTCAGGCCAAGTTAGTTACCATGTGAATATTTTTTATGCTTTTCTTTTTACCCGATTGGCCAACTAGGGATATTTCTAATTATTTTCCTATCAAATGATGGAACCGATATAAAAAGAGGATGTGTATCTACTTGGTGGGTCAATAACCGAATCGCATAATTCTCTTGTATGCTTCTATGCGCAAAGTCTGCGGTTATTTTAGAGGCTATGATCGATCTATACTCACATGTATCTAGTCAACTTCTCCGGATGAAGGTCTCGCCTTAGATCGAATCCGACTTTTCACTTACGATTTTCGTAACCACAGTGTTCCATGTTGGTGTTACATCTATGAGGAAGGTGATGCTAATTGGGCAACCCGATTCATAAGATTTCGAACTGCTTGAGATCTATAGTTTCAGCTTTTCCTGGACCGTAAATTTGAGTTGGCAACTTCAGAGTCACGAATTAGTAATCACGAGTGAGGAGTCGTGTCCGGGAAGTATAGCTTCCGGTATAAACTTTGTCCCATTTAAATGAGTCTATCCTATTTCAGATGATCTTTGAATAATTAGAGTCCTTGTTAGGTCAGATGATTAGAAAACATAGGTGATGTTATGTCCCTTGATAATTTAGGGTTTATGCTCCCGATATGCATTTAAGGACATGGACTCAGACTTTACATTTTAAACTTGAAGAATAAAAGAAAATAAAAAAATGGAATGTGTTTGTTATGGAAAAATTACTAGTTATACCAATTGAGATGTTATCTTAAAGAACGATAAGTTATTTGATACTTAGTTAGCCAAATGATCTCTCTCTCTCTATACAATATATATATATATATATGTATATTTCTATCTTGGTTTCCTTGATATTTTGTCTTTTGAACCCTGGGGTCTATTATGTCATAGAAATTTAGTTAACACAAGGCCGGGACATGAGTTGTTGGTGAAGAAGATCAAGTTCGCTTTCGATTCGTTAGGTTCCCTCTTGTTTTGTAGAAGATAAGATTTGAACTCGCATGTTTACCTCATGTGAGACTTCTTCGCGTTATTATTCTATGATTTATCAATTTTAGAGCCATTTATTATTTATTGATGATTTATTAGTTTTCCTTTCGCTTACGGGTTTATTTTCTGCTTTCCTAACAATTTGCCTCTTGTTCTCTTCATATTAATTTATAGGAATATTTGAGGCTTATAATTAAAAAGAACTTCCATGTCCAACATTGAGACCTTGAGTGTAATGTTTTGGTGTAGTCACCTTTTAATTATTACCTACGCTTATTTGAAATTAAGCTAATTATGATAATTAATATTTAAATTATCTACGACCTTTTTTGTTTTATTTGAGTGAACCGGGAGTTTGGTTGGCATTCAAGGTACTTAATTATGATAATTAATTATCATAATTAATTATGATAGATTTCTATACGCAATATCATTCTCGATGGTTGTTCAATTTGATTTAGGGACATAATATTATGGATAAGATGTGGATGGAATTACCAAGATATTCTAGAGAATATCTTGCGGGCATGTAGATATTTCCGGACTTTGGTTTCAAAAGGGCATGGTAACGGGAAGAATTCCTTGCCCGTGTAAGAATTATGTAAATGGTCGATACCAGATTCGAGCTACTATTCGTGAACATTTGATTTGTGATGGATTTATGTTTGGCTACACGAATTGGGTGCATCAAGGGAAGATGTGATTGTCGTGATGTGAGTAATGATGATGTTCACGAAGAACCATCACAATCCGAAGATGAGCATCGTATGCTCCGAGATGGTAAATGATATATTTAGGGATCACGGTGTAGATTCGCTTACCAAGCTTCAAAATACCAAAAGTACATGTCGAGAGCCAATCAACCTTTATATCCCGGATGTGAAAATGAGACAGGTCCTTTCATTCGTTGTATGGCTTTTCAATCATAAAATGTTAGCAAATGGACCGATGTGTCCTTTGATGGATTGCTCAGTAAGTTTAAGTCATCATTTCCATCATTTGCAAACTTGCTCGATAATTTTTATGAAATGAAGAAAATGGTTGGAAATTTAGGGTTTGTTATGAGAAGATTGATGTACGCGAGAATGATTGTAGATGCTCTTTTGGAGGAGAATGAAAATTGTAGTCTCTGTATACGGTTTACAAATCATCGAGATGGAAGCGATCGAGATGGTCAGATCGTAGAAGACACAAATAGATACAAAACGAAGAGGAGCAAAGTAGTCGTGAAGCAATTACGTTATTTAGCGTTAATTCTTAGATTGCAGAGGCTATTTATGTCTCAAGAAATCGCAAAATACATGATGTGGCATCATGTAAAGCGGACCCGAAAGATGGAGTGAATCGTCATCCACCGACTCTGGCGCTTGAAGCATTTGGATACAATGTACCCTACATTCTCTCAAGAACATCGAAATGTAAGACTTTGACCGTCCACCGATGGCATGAGTCCTTTACCCATGGGTCACCGATAGTATATGGCCAAGGACAATTGTTGATATAACTTACCACCATGGATGTGTATGAAGCGTGAGTATTTTATCATGCCTTTGTTAATACCGGTCCAAACTCTCCATGTAATGATATTGACGTATATGCAAACTTTAATTGAGGAGTTGAAGATACTATGGAGTAATGGGGTTGAAACGTATGATGCATCTAACGGCATAAAGTTCCAAATGTGCGGCGCACTATCATGGACAATTAGTGATTTTCCACTCTTGCTATGTTGTTCCGTTAGAGTACTAAAGGTAAGTTAGCTTGTCCATCATGTCAAATGAACACTCGCTCAGAGATTGCAAAGTAAGGAATGTTATATTGGGCATCATTGTTTTCCTCGAGTCGGAATTCATAGTTATAGGTTTGATACACGAAGATTTAACGGAGAATGTGACCATAGTGAAGCTCCTGGTGCCATCGTGATTTGATATTCTTGAACAAGTTAATGCTATTAATGTCACTTTTGGAAAGACACCCACTAGCACGTAAGACCATTCCCACGACTCAAAACATAATTGGAGGAAGAAATCTATTTTCTTTGAATTGCCAAATTTCAGATTAGCTAGCCAACTTATTTTCGATGTATTTCATTTGGATGTATTTGTTAATTTTGGGGACTTAGTTTCGTATTTAACTAATAACTGTGAAAGTTCTACCGCTCATTAGATTTAACTAATAACTTTTCTTACGAAAGTGTCACATTCATATTTTTGTTTCTCGTGTTGCTTTAATGGCTTCTAATAGAACGCCTAGATCTCGTATAACTGCTCCAATGGCCTTAAATTAATGATAATGAGATCCATGCCGATGAACCATATGTAGAGGAGGAAAGTATTCATGAGAATGTTGAAGGTACCATGCATATATCTACACTTATACTTGCATTGTCATGAGAATTAACTTGGTGTTGTGCTTTCTATATAAAGTTGTATTATGTATATTTTACTTCATGGTTTTAAAATCTTGCTATCCAAATTTTAGTTCATACTTCATCCTTCATCTAGTGAGCTAATAATGTGCTTATATAACTTGTAGATTATAAAATTTTGTAAGTGGAAGTCTTTGAACCCCAAGGGAATAAATGTATGGGACTCTCGGACTTTAACCCGGTAATCCTCCTCAAATGTGTAGGAAGGGGGGGACTCATCATATTATTGATTTTTATATTGAATAATAAAGATATTATATATTTATTTTAATTCATAATAAATATATAGTATGAATCATTACATAAATATGTATGACACAAGTAATTATATGAGTAGTTGATCGAACAAAATGAGACATAGAAATTAGACACGAGTTGTATCTTCAAGGTTCTATATGTTCAATTCATCTTTTGTTCAATACATAGTTCTTGATTCTTTCTCTCTTTTAGGTTCTCGACCCAAGAGGAAGCGTGGACCAACGATGGGAGCAAAATTATGGTCAAATAGCGATGCACCCAAAAAAGTAATTTATGATGCAAATGGTCACCGTTGGGGAGAGGCCAATAAGTTAACCACTTTTCTCTAAATGTCTTGCTCATGAATGGAGAATTTTTCCCAATAAGTACTCCAACATGGTCCAATATGACAGAGGCTAATACGACAAGGGCTTGGGATGAAATTCAAAGTTATTAATCATACCATTTTATAGAATTTGACATTAAGCACATCAAACAAACTAATATATGTGTAAATTTGTTTGTTGTAGAAACGATTTACCACAGATCACCCCAATGCTAAGAGAAAACTCAATGACTATCATGAACAATAGGTGGAGAGATTGGAAGTCTAACTTAAAGAGTAATAATTTTGTGCTCGGTGACTGTGCCAAATCGATGGCGAATACTATCAACAATGATCGAGTAAATCCTAATCAATGGGTCATTGCGTTGGTTGATTATTGGCTAAACCGATAATGCACAGTGTCAGTGGTTTATTCTAATTTATGTATTATCAATTCTTACTTATTGTTATATATTATTATTAATTTATAAATACATACAATGCGTGATATAGCAACAAAAAATTATGAAAATCGGAAAAATTGTTGGTAGGTCATACATTGGGCACTAAATCAATTCCAAAAAGAAGCATGAATTGGTAATATTTGATGTCATTTCAATATTTTTATCGTTAATCATGTATTAGACTTTTATAAATAGAGTATTATTATTAATTATGAACTATTTTTTGTTTTATTTGTAGTACCAAATAAATAATAAAGAGAT